>JAHKKF010532693.1:0-14115 GCA_019740295.1 Labeo calbasu
GGATTCGGACACGGACCGGGTTCTGTGTTTGGCATTGATCATCACTGCTGGATTTCAGCTTTGACTAATTTGAAATTTCGGGAAAAAATACCGAGGACGTGACCTCGGTGTCCTCAATGGTAGATACGGCACTGAGCATAGGCAGAGTTTCTATTTATAATACGTGTTTGCAGCGTTGAACAATGTTGATTTCTGGAATGCAGTGGCGATCAGAGAATCCACTCACCGTTCGAAATGCCGTGCATTCTGCAAACACACACGCAGCAGCCTATTGCTTTTAGTACAAAACAACAGTAGTTTGTGATTTTGATGCTTTAATAACAAATATTTTATCCAGAGCGTTTATGCTGGGATGTTTGGGCTACACACAAACTTAATATTTCATGTAAATTTCATGGATGTACAGAAAAAAAGTAATGTAACTACACTGTAAAAAATAATTTGTTGAGTCAACTTAAAATAATTTGTAACCTGGCTGCCTTAAAATTTTAAGTTCAGTCAACTCAAAAAACGTTTATTCAACTTGAAATAATAAATCATACTATGTGATAACTTAGATATTTGAGTTGATTCAACTTAAACTTTTAAGGCAGCTGGGTTACTTGCCCATCTGTTAAGTTTAGCAAACACAAATATCCAAGTTGTTACTTAGTACAACTTAACATTTCAAGTTGACTAAACGTATTTTAGTTGACTGAACTTAAAATTTTAAGGCAGCAGGGTAACAAATTATTTTAAGCTGACTCAACAAATTGTTTTATTATTTTTGTAACTAATTACTTTTGAAATAAAGTAATCAGAACAGTAAGTTGACTACTTTTAAAAGGAGTAATTAGTAATCAGTAATTTAATTACATTTTTAGAGTAACTTGCCCAACACTGAATAGAAGGTATAAAGACTTGCCGGGCTCAAGTCCAAGTCAAGTCTCGAGTCATTGTTGTCAAAGTCTAAGTCCAGTAGCAAGTCTGCTTTTATTATATCGAGTCAAGTCGCAAGTCCTCAAAGTTGGGACTTGAGTCCGAGTCAAGTTTGAAGTCATGTGACTCGAGTCCACAACTCTGCTACACTGTAAAAATGATTTGTTGAAACAACTTGACTTAGTCAAGTCATTTTGTTGCATTGGCTTAGTTAAGTTTAGCAAACACTAGGTGTTAAGTTTAGCATACATTAGGTGTTAAGTTCACTCAACTTATATGTAGTTGTTGAAATAACTTGCTGTAAATTGAGCCAACGTACTATATCAATTAATGAGCATTTAAATTTACTGGACTTTGACAAGAAGTTTTGGATATCTGGAACCAGATTTTTTATGAAATCAACACAACTGCAAAACTGAAACTCACAGCATTTATTTTTTAAACAGACACATTGCATCCAAAAACACAAACAAATAATTGTCTTGCAAAGATGGAAAAACACTACGAAAACAAGAATTCCAATGTTCGACTTAAAAAAATGAGATCTAAAACAACAATGTTCTTAAACTTCAAACCAGTACAATGATTAAACAGTAGCATAAAATAAAAAAAGATTTAGTTTGTTTTCTGTCTTATCACAGCAACTTGCTTTTCAAAGAGTGAACTCTTGCAGTACAAGAGTCTGATCTGACTCCAATGAACACGTGCTGTATCACTTCAAAAGTGACTTTTAATTCCTTTGGATAGTCAAGGTTTAATGCGTACACCAGGCCCAACAGGTTCAGAAAAGCATTAGGTATAATCACTCAGGTGACACATTACCACTTCTTCCTCAATCACCAGGGCAACGTCATAGAAGGCTGGGAGAGGTTTCATCACATTTTCTGCAACCACTAGGATTCCAATCACCACACCATTGATCCCATCCTCTTCAGTCACTGGGCTTCATAGAATGTAATCATAATCATATAATCATTATCTTTGTAATCATAACTTCAGTTAAATCATTGTCATCTTGAAAAAGTTTCCTACATTAGCGTTTTGCAAAAGCACATAAGGCTTTGATGTGCAAACAGATGTTTTACAAGTCTAATAGATATAAATTGAACTAGTCTTTATTAGCTTTGTACACTCAAAAAATGTTTCAGCCTAAACTTAAACTTTATGTTATTCAATTACATACAGATTTTTCATGCATTTAGATTACATAGTTTTAATTTAAACAAATCAATTAAACTTAATGTGATTCATATGTATCAGTCTTACGTGAATGAAACAGGTAAAGTTGATGTAATAGTTTCTGATCTCTGATTAAACAACTCCACAAATAACATTACAGTTTTACTTGATTTCTGTCATATATCTACAAATATTATTTAAGAACATCTAAACAGAGGTTTAGATGTTTTATTAAAAAAAAAAAAAAATGTTTCATTTGACCTCACCATCATGGTGATCAGGGTTTACTTTAGTTGGACTCTTGACCTTTGGCTTTTTTTTTGGTTTTGTTTTGGCTGCTGTAATTGTGTGTATGAAGCACATCTATTATAGCAAAATAAAAAAGTCAAGAAAAGAAGTCTGATTAGGTGTTTTTGGTTAATTTTTATTGGTGGTGTAATCAATATCATCCAGTGTCCTGAAACTAACAGATAAACCACTGAACGAGATCAGTGAATCAGGCCACTGGATGATGATTACACCATCAATAACAATTAACCAAGAATGTTTAATAAGACCTTTTTTTGCTGGCTTTTTTTTTTTGCTGTAACAAATGTGCTCTACAAACACAACTACAGCAGCCAAAGAAAAAAAATTATATTAAAAAAGTCAAGGGTCAAGAGCCCAACTAAAGTAAACCTTAATCGTCATTGTGGTGAGGTCAAATGAAACGTTTTTTTAATAAAACATCTAAACCTCTGTTTAGATGTTCTCAAATAATATTTGTAGATATATGACAGAAATCAAGTCAAACTGTAATGTTATTTGTGGAGTTGTGTAATCAGAGATTTAATGTCTTCATTTATTTAAGTTCATTTTATCTTTGGCTGTGTCTGATTCTTGTGTTTCTCTTTCCTTCTGTGATTCTGCTTGTAAACAGCAGGTGTTCATCATTATTGGTCAATCGTGACATAATTATCTCCTTAACTCCAACACTATGTCAATGCTACTTGAACACTCTGTAGTGTGGAAACACATGAACACTGAGCAGGGTTTGTTTAACACTGGGAACTATTACATAAACTTTACCTGTTTCATTCACGTAAGACTGATGCATTTGAATCACATTAAGTTTAACTGATTAGTTTATGTTAAAACTACGTAATCTAAATGCATGGAAAATTTGTATGTAATTGAATTACATAAAGTTTAAGTTTAGGCTGAAGCATTTTTTTGAGTGAAACAAGCTTATAAAGCTTAACAAATAATGTGCACACAAGTACATAGCAAATTTCACTTACATTTTCACTGAACAGTTGTTGCATGTTCATCATGTTAAAAGTGCTGTTTGATATAACTAATAGCATTTGCATTTTCCAGTAGGTGTGCGTTTTATTTGTTATTAACTTACATTTCGCCAAATTCACAGTGTCCTTACTGGAGATCCAAGAACCGCGGCTATAGCAGTTCGGTAGTACACGCGTGCTCAGTATCAGCTGCTCGTGTTCATGATCAGTTCTCTCAGCACAGCATGTCAGTGAACTTTCGAAGTTAACGTAACCTAGCAGTAATCAAGTTGTACTAGTTTGCAAAATGTGATTGCCTAAAATCAAAACACGGACGGTGAGCGAAGCCTAAATTAACATTAAAGAAAGCACAAATCAGGGTATACTTACTCATTTCATTATTTGCAGTCCATAAAGGCAATCTGTTTTCGTTCAAATGCAGGCTTCTTCGTCTTTTCTTGCATGATCAGCAACTTTTCGTGCAGAAAATGGCGGATAGCACGACTTTTTCGACTTCGTTAAAATAGTACGTCATTATGACGTAAGGTTTCTGGCACATGCACATTACACAGAAAGTTGATAGAACCTATGTTTTGTTGTTATATGAACATGTTATTTAAAGTTTTCAATTTCTCTTCAAGCTGAGTTTGTTCCAACTCATCCTATTGTGTAGTGAGACACTGCAAGTTGACAGAACATGATTTCACTTGTCCACCTGACTAAAACTCAAAATCATTTTTTACAGTGTACACTACATTAAGGTTTCCTTTGTAGAACGTTCATAAAGGTGTTTGTTAATGACTAATAATATAAGAATAAATAATAGTATCTTTAACACAAGAATGAGAAGTGACAAGTTAAAAAGGATGTTGTTTTACACTACCACTGAGAAATTTTAAACAAAGAATGTTATATACTTCTCATGTAGACCCTAAAGAATCATACCAACTTGTGGAAATTGGACACACGATGTCCCCTTTAAATGATGCATCAATGAATTTGTTGGCATGATGCCAAGCAGATTCAAAGGGTATGACTCTGCAACACTTACATTACCATCACATCACATTAACATCTAATTTTAAACATGAAATTTTGGCAACATCACCACCTATTGATCAAAAGTGATAAGTAATTAAACTGTATTCCTAGTTATTGTATTGTGATTTTTTTTTCAGCCATTTCGACTAAAATGTCTTTAACCACTCAGTGTTGCAGTTGGTCCGATGCTCCTAACCATGCTTTCATGACGTATTGTTCCTTCTTTGGGCTTGGCCCCTTAATTGCTGCTTGCAGCTACATTTATAAAATTATGTTTCTACTCCAGATTGTTTTAGAAATATAATAATTTACACAGTGGCTGTCATAGCTTGTTTTTATGCCACATTTATTTAAACATACATCAGACATCACTTAAAGGTTAAGTAAAATATAAAAAAATATATATATGGCTAATATAGTGTATTTATTCATTGAAATACTTTTATAGCATACTAACTAACAAGCTGTGGATACTGACATTTGAGTTTGTTTGAATGTCAGTTAACCAACCTAGAGTACCTTAGTCATTACATTATTACATTAAATCAGTTAACAGTGATTGTAAGTAGAAAATATATAACTGGTTAAGACAGAGATAAGTATAAAAGCCTAAAACGATAATTGGTACTGTGATCGTTTTTTACTGTAAAATGTTAGATTTACAGCACCAACAAAATTATTTGCTCAAATCTATCAGAATTGTTAACACCTTTTCCCCTTATCTGGGAATGACAACAATAATATTATAACATTCACATTAGGGAATTTCAACAAACATATTAACTTAATGCATTCTTACAATTAAAACTGGTCCTTCTAGCCTCAAAAGAGTGCTATGTGCTCATGTGAAAATAGTTTGTAATGCTCTTGTGAAAAATTATTCATAAATTAGTAAATAAATATTTTGCAATTTAAAACAATCTTGTTTTAAATATATTTAAAAAAAAAACTGAGAAACTCACTGATGAGAAATATCAGCATCAGATATTTTAGAAATTCCATTGTGAAGCAGTTTCAGTTGGATCTCTTACAATGTAGACTTTGCATCTGGAAAAAAGAAATCTAGAAATATACAACCATGTATTAATATATGGAATAGCAGAACATCTATAAACCCTGTAAAATTCATTTGTATCAAAAGAAATAACATTTGAAAAACTTTTGAATACCTTGCAGAATGTTCACAGCTGTTTTTGTGTGTAGTACAAACACCACTGTGTTTTCTCTCCACTAATGGCATCTATCTTTTATATAGAATGACATCACATTCATGACATTCATGAACTTTAATATGCGCACCAAAGGTTGCCATGGTACTAAATGAATATGCATATTGGCATGCAAACATTACAGCACATAAGCAAATTAGATTTTCTGGTTGAAAATTATTTGGTATAGGTTCAAAAAGATTATACAGACCAACCGAACCACTGTCGTAGTACTATGACTGATTTACATAACAGGGTAAAGATTAAAAACAAACAGACAAAAAAAAGTTAAAACTTTACCCTGAAAAAAAATGCCTTTAAAACAAATTTCACTTAGAAATTGCTAGTATACATTTGTAATAATTACAACACATTAAATTCAATTTAAATAATAATAATAATCAGAAAGACTGAAATAGTGGTCTTGAACAAACATACTCCAGTAATGTTTTATTTGCTTAATTTAGCTTTAAAAATTTTATTTGTTTGTTTTTTGTTTTTTGTTTTTTTAAGTGTATTGGTAACTTTTAAGGTATAACTAGACTTGAGACAAGAGTTAGTGGACACAAACAAGCATTTTATTGACAACTGGATAATGGCAGATAAATATATCAATAGCAGACCAGAGAGAAGGAGTAAATATGAATACTGGTGATGCAATCACAATCATACACACAGTGATCTGAGGTGAGTATTCAGGTAGGATCACACTCACAGGCATCATGGGTATTACTAGAGTTGACGATGGAGATTGCTGGAAACTAGCTAACCAACAAGGTGAGGATGGCAGCCGGAATATACTACACGACTTAAATTCTGAACAGATCTTTAAAAAACACTAGGCATAATACACTTAACGACTTTGTACATAGTCACAGAGAAAAACTATAATATTAATTATAGTTAATGTAAACATAATGTTGTGAAGCAAAGGAAGGGAGGCAGAGACTTGGATATTTAATGAAAAAAGAACGAACAATAAACACAAAGAACTAGGAATATAAATATGGGCAAACAGGCAACAATTATGTTTAACTGACAAGGAATAAGTGAAACACTATGGCTATATATACACAGGGGGCTAACAAGCTAAACAAGATAACACGACACACCTGGGAAGAGTAATCAAGGGTGAACCAATGAACAAATGACTACAAACTGACTACAAAGGAAGTCCACTTCCAGAACAAAAATTTACAGATAATGTATTCATTATCTGTAAATGCAGTTTAAATACGGCTTCAAACAATCCCAAATGTGGTTGTAAACGATCCCAGCCGAGAAAGAAGGGTCTTATCTAGTGAAACGATCAGTTATTTTCATAAAAATAATACAATTTATATACTTTTTAATATCAAACATTCGTCTTGTCTTGTTCTGCATGAACTGTTTTTTTTTTTTTCCAGTTCATGACAGTTAGGGTATGTCAAAAAACTCCCATCTCATGTTCTCCCTTAACTTCAAAATCACCCTATATCACTGCTTTACCTTTTTTGTTAAGGGTGTTTGATCTTTTTTGGGTCGGTACTTCTGCAGCAATGTAGGTTGAGGGAGAAAATACAATTAGAGTTTTTCGACATACCCTAACTGGCCTGAAGCAGAATACAGACAGGCAGAGCAAGACAATATGAGCGTTTGACATTAAAAAGTATTTTAATTGTATTTTTTTAATGAAAATAATCAATCGTTACGCTATGTAAGACCCTTCTTCCTCGGCTAGGATCATTTACAGCCACATTTGGGATCGTTTGAAGCCGCATTTAAACTGAATTTTGGAAGTTCAAATTCAGGGCATCATATCAGTCCATTATGGAGAAAAATCCTGAAATGTTTTCCTCAGAAAACATAATTTCTTTACAGCTGAAGAAAAAAAGCATGAACATGTTGGATGACAATGGGGTGGGTACATTATCTGTGTTTTTTTTTTGCCCTGGAAGTAAACACAAGGACGCAAGATTCCACAAGAACGCATATTGAGAAATGGCCAGAGAACAAACAACATAGCCCCTAGTGAACGGATTCCAGATGCTCTCCAAAACAATGCATGAGATAGAAAACACAAAACAAAACATGGAGTGGAACAGGGTCTGGAGTCTGTGGTGGAGTTAGCAGATTGTGGGACCAGGGTAGAGCGGGTGGCCAGGGCAAAGTAGGCCGCGGAGAGATAAATGTTTGTTCTATGGTAAATGTTTGTTTCGGCTCTCCTGTAAAGTTGGTAAAATATCACTTACACCCCTCTGGTTCTTACCCCTCGATACCATCATATCCAGTAATGTTCTCTCATTATTTATTTCCAACCCAGGAGATGCCAATTATGCAAACCATCCCTAGATAAAACATTGAAAATAATGTAGTCATTGTTTCCATCTTGCACAACATTTATCAAATGATGATTAAAAAAATGTTTTAATGTCATGAATGTGAACGTTTGTTAATTCTGAATAATAAATGTAATCATTTAAATGTATTCATTTTGCAATTTATTTTCTCTAAGGTGTCTTAAAAGAGCATAAATATTTTACCTCAATATGATTCATCAGTCTTAAAAGTTTTAAGGGCTTTTGTGTCATTCTACAGTACATCACAATTGAACAAATAAGGCTGAAACCTTTAAAAATAAATGCCTTTATTTACCATATTGTTAATTTCTGGGCAAGCATGAGTTTCAAGCTGGTGTTTACTCGGCTGCACCAAGAAGCTTGTATGAAGCCTTCTGAAGGTCTTTGACTGCAGTCTCAGAGATGCAACAGCCATTCAAGCCACCATCAGGGAGCTGAAATTGTGGCTCACCACAGTGATGAAGTCTGGCCTACCTATTCTTACCTCGAGTTCTCCAGCCTCTGCTGGTTTATAATATGACTGTGTCAACAAAGAGACCATGGAAAAGAAGATCAGTAGGTTCTTCACAGGTTGTTAGGACTGCTAGGCCTAAACTTGAGCAGTGCAGCATGGAAAGAGAAACAACAAGGTAAAGCTCCTGTTCAGCATCCTCGACAAGGAGTTCAAGATCTCTCACACCAGAGAGTCACTATTCTGTCAGGACTTCAAGGTCTCAAGGGTGGCATCGGCAGGCACCATGGGGTGGACAGACAGACAGAAAGAAACGATCACAGGAAGCCCTAGAAATTGAGACACAGGGCTTTGTTTGACATAGTAGCCTGTGGTAAGGACCGCTGCCAGGTGGTCCTGGAGGAGGTGCGGGCTGGCGCTAAGGAGAAAAGGACGTGCAGGATGGCAGGCATACAGCAGCAGGTAGCTGCTGGTGGGAGGTCTATGATGTTCTTCCCAACCCAGCAAATCTTCACATCTGGGGAAAGAAAAATTTACAAACATGTCATCTATGCCCTTGGAGAACTTTCCTAGAACACATCTTAAAGGAGAAGTCCACTTACAGAACAAAAATTTACAGATAATTTACTCACCCCCTTGTCATCTAAGATCATGTCTAAGTTCATGTCTTTCTTTCTTCAGCCAATAAGAAATTATGTTTCTTGAGGAAAACATTTCAGGTATTTTCTCCATATAGTGGACTTCAATGGTGCCCCCAAGTTTTAACATCCGAAATGCAGTTTAAATGCAGCTTTAAAAGGCTACAAACGATCCCAGCCAAGGAAGAAGAGTCTTGTCTAGCAAAATGATCGGTCATTTTCAAAACAAATTGACAATTTCTATACTTTTTAACCTCAAATGCTCATCTTGTCTCGTCGCTGCAATGGGCATGTGTAGTCTGTGTAATCTGGCTCAATACAGTTAGGGTATGTCCAAAAACTCCTGTCTCGTTTTCTTCTTCAATGTCAAAATTGTCCTACATCGCTGTTTAACCATTTTTTTGTAAAGGGCGTTTGATCCTCTTTGTATGTTCACTTTGTAAACACTGGGTCGGTACTTCTGCAGCGATGTAGGTTATCACATCTCGCTTTGTCTACTGTAACGCTCTTTTTTCTGGATTACCAGCACGCTCCATCTCCCGTTTGCAACATTTTCAAAATTTTGCTGCAAGAATGTTCACGTATACCTAACGATCTGTTCATATCACTCCTATTCTATTTAACCTTCACTGGCTTCCTGTTTTTTCTCGCATCACTTATAAAATTCTTCTGCTTACCTTTAAGTCACTCCATGGTCTTGCACCTACTTATCTCTCTGACCTACTTTCTCCATATATTCCCTCTCATCTACTTCGATCTTCTTTGTGTTCCTTGATCTCGCCTTTCATCTATGGTAGGGAGATCTTTCTCTGTTATGGCTCCTAAACTTTGGAACTCATTGCCCCTGTGTCTTCAATCAATAATCACACTTCACAAGTTTAAGTCTAAACTCAAAACCTATCGGTTTAACCAATATTATTGTTCATTATCTGTTTCTTCTTAAACCATTATGGTTTAATGTTGTATCTGACTGTCTGTTGTATTTGATTGTTTGGATTATTACTATGGTTTGCAACTGCAATGTTTTGGATTTGGCAAATGTCTGCTGTCCATCTATGTATGTATTGATTATATTGCCTGTTACTGTGAAGTGTCCTTGAGCTTGGGAAAGGCGCTATACAAATTAAATTAAACTTATTATTATTATCTCCAGAGCTATGGCCAACATCAAGCACAACCACCAGCCACCGGAGGAACAGCCACATCCACAGCCCAGGCCTGCAACTGGGCTGTTCACCTCAAGTAGTTCTGGGAAAGCAACTCAAGTTCCTATGGAAACTGCATTGAGACCAGATGTGGATGACTTTCAAATGAATGGAAGTGGTCCAAGTATCAGGAGTTGGTGGAGATGTGCAGAAGGGCAGGCTGGAAAACACATTGTGAACCCATCAAATCTGGGCCTCCAGATAGATGTGGCTTAAGAGGAGTGATCCATGGGCCACTGCTGCTAGGGCACAAGCAAGGGTCTGATCAACCCTGACTGGCTCACCTGTGTGGGTGTGTATGATGTTCAAAGACCCGAAACACCCAATGACCTCAGGAACATCACTGAAGATGTGTCCCAGCGCATCCTAGGATGTTTCTTTGACATATTAAATCTGATACAAAGACGGGGCAAGGATAAAGTCAAGGATAGAGACACACCGCAAGTAAAAGTTGTTCATCAAGAGGAACCAGTGTTCACTACCATACTTCTATCAGTCATTTAAGACTAAAACCATTTCTGGGCCTTCCCCTGGATGCCAGGAAATGGTCCATTGTCACTAAAACTTTTTTAAACATCAACTGAAACAGGTTGTGCAAGATGGAAACTATGACTGCATTGTTTCTAGTGTTTTATCTAGGGATGTTTTGCATTTTTTTTTTCCTGGGGTGAAAATAAATAATGAGAGAACATCACTAGATACAGTGTAAGATATCTAATATTTTGTTCTTTATAGTTCTAGTACACATCTCTAGTAATCATGATTAGGTGTGTTTCTTCTGTCAGTGCAAATGGTGGTAAATTTACATAATATGAAAGTACATATAAAATTCTAAAATTTGGTTTACTTGTAGCCTTCTATAACCAAGGAACTTTAATAATTTCAAATTAATGAAAAAAAAAACTGTAGAAGCTGAAAAAGATGGCCTGAGCGATCATAACTAGGCTGTGAAATATTCACTCTAATGGCCTCAGCCTTACTAACAAAATAATTAAGCTGGTCGAATATACATTTGTGAGAATTATGTGCTTCCTTTAGAAAAATTCCCCTTAAACTTTTTTGAAGCATTTATGTCATGAGACTTGCAAACTTTTGCAAATCTTGTGGCTATTTATTCACATTGTGGTTTTCTGTTGGACTTTACCAAACAAAGCTGGGCACCATTTATAAGAATACTATTAAATTCCAGTTCAATTCCTGATTTTTGTATGTATTTTAATATCAAGAAAATGTACCTCCACACACCTAATCATGATTACTGGGGATATGCCTAATAAAGTTGAAACTGTTAATAGTAATAAAATCAGATGTCCTTCATCATATCCAGTGATGGATCTCTCATTGTTTATTTTTACCATAGGGAAAAAAATATATGCAAAACATCCCTAGAAAAAATCCTAGAAATAATGTAGTCATTGTTTTCATCTTGCATGTATCATGTATCAGCTGATATTTAAAAAAAAAAAAAAAGGTCAATATGTTTTCTGAGGACACAGATGTGTTTAAGTTTGTTTAGTTGTTGATCCAGTGCTAATGTAATTTAATGTATCATGAATAATAAATGTAATAATTTAAATGCATTCATTTAGCCAATTATTTTCTCCAGTGTCACTTAAGCTAGAAAATATTCATTTAATATAAATTCCTTAATATCATTTATCATTCTTAAAAATTTCAAGGGCCTTTGTGTCATTCTATATTTGACAACTGAACAGCTGATTAAAGATTGAACCCTTTAAAAATAAATGCTTTTATTTACATGCTACATATTTGTATATGCATTGTCCAGGGAGTGCAATTTTTTTTTCTTTTTTGGTTTTTGTTTTTCCACCTGCAGTTTTTATAAAAAGGATGCAGGGAAAAGGTTTTCCACTCATCTTCTTGTTTATAGTTTAGTGTGAAACAGTTAAGTTTTTTTTTTCTCTCTTATGGCTTCATGTGACAGATTTGGAAGGATTTAGATTTTGTTGATGAGGGTCAAATACAGAAACAACTGATGGACTGAGAAAATATCAGGGGATTATCCTAAGAGGAAATAATAAAGGGAAATTATTTACAGTAGCAGGAAATAACAGATGAGAAAGTGTTAGGGAACAATTGCTGCTTTATCCACATATGAAAATAATCTGTCTGCACTGTATTTTCCCTAACTTTCCAAAGACCTTGAACTGGTACAATATTGTGACTCTTGTGCCAACATATTGTTATATTACATCTATAAAAGGATAAAAAATATCGGTAACACTGGTAACAATAAGGTCCCATTAGTTAACATTAGTTGTTGCATTAAGTAGGCTAACAATAAGCAGTACATTTGGTACATGTTAGCTCATATTCGTTAAATAATATTATACAGCTTTGGAATTTAAAATAATGTATTAGCAAATGTTGGAATTAACATTAACTGAGATTAATAATAAGCTTTAGAAGTATTTTTGTTAATGTTAACAAATGAAACCTTGTAAGTGTCACCAAAATACTTTTAAATACATACATACATACATACATAAGAATAACCGAGAGTTAAAAACAGTGCAAAAAAACAGTGTATTTGTTTAGTTTATTTATGTTTAATAACTGTAACATGAATGTTGGCAAACATTGGTCAGCAGAGCAACCCCTTTTTGCAGTAAGTCACATTTGTAAATGAGTAAAATAATTAACTTCAGAGCATTACCCTTACTTTTCCCCCCCTTCAACAACTTTTTTTTTACTTACTTGAAACTTCATTGTGGTTAATGAACTGAACAGATTGTCAACAAAAAGTCTGAAATCAATTTATGTCAAAATAACAGCAGAAATATCTGTTCATAGTTTTAATTTAGTTTGAGACACACTTTTTACCACGCATATTTGTACACAAATTTACTGGGGAGTAAACAATAAACAATACCAGTAACAATAACTGGGGAGTGTTGCTAAATGAACACACAAATAAACACAAATCTAAAATTTACTAAAAGCATCAAACTGATAACTTGATAACTGATAACCTGATAACTTTATTAAAAATAAATAAATAAATAAAATAATACTTTAGGCATGCTTAAATTAATGCTGCAACACAACAGTAATTCAGATCTGTCTGTTTATTATGACAATGAATATTAATGTGCTTTGTTTTACATTGTTTTGGCATAATTTTAAAGAAGCTCATTATTTTGTACAGTAAATGTGTTTGATTTTAGATCCACTCGTATATTGTAAATACAGTTTATAGCAGCTTTAAACAGTAATTAACAACCATTAATCTGAAGAGCGGGTGTCGGGTGGGGTGCAATAAACCATTAAAATTCATTTAAAAGGAGAGGATAATGGGTGGGCGGGGTCGCTCAATTAAATGAGCTTTAATGGTTTATAGCACCCCACCTGACCTACCCTTCAGATTATTGATTGCTGTAAATGGCTGTTTACACCTGCTAAAAAATATGGGGGTATGAATCGTTGCATAACTCCAAATAAATAGATTATGATCCACAAATAAATGTGAAGAGATTAACAAAAATTAAACGTATAGATAAATAAATAGAATGAGATCCACAAATAAATCTTAGAGTTTCACAAACAAGAATTAGATTCACACACCAAAAAAAAAAAGAGATTTGCAAATAAAAAAATGTATTCACAAATATCTTTTTTGTCACAAACACAACCGGCATTCATTTGTGAATCACGTCCTGTGCATTTGTGGATCGGTCGCTATAAACTTTATTTACAATATATGAGTGGATCTAAAATCAAACATTTGCAAAGCACATTAATATTCAGTCAAATACTTTAAAGGAGAAGTCCACTTCCAGAACAACAATTTACAAATAATTTACTCACCCCCTTGTCATCCAAGATGTTCATGTCTTTCTGTCTTCAGTCG
>JAHKKF010532694.1:0-19272 GCA_019740295.1 Labeo calbasu
TAGATAGATAGATAGATAGATAGACAGAATGATAGACAGAACGATAGACAGAACGATAGAACAACAGATAGATAGATAGATAGATAGATAGATAGATACAACAATAGACAGACAGACAGACAGAATGACTGAACGATAGATAGATAGATAGATAGATAGATAGATAGATAGATAGATAGATAGATAGATAGATAGATACATACATACATACAACGATAGATAGAACGATAGAACAATAAAATATAGAATGGCAGACAGACAGACAGATAGATAGATAGAACGATAGATAGATAGATAGATAGATAGATAGATAGATAGATAGATAGATACATACAACGATAGACAGACAGAACCATAGAATGATGGACAGAACGTCAGACAGACAGATGGCATAGACTGAATTTAGCAGAAACTAATTTCAGGTATATTTGGCTATTACAGTTACGTTGTCAGCTAGTTAGTGCAACCCCAGCTCTACTTTAAATAAATACCCAGGGGTGTTTTTGAGTCTATACAGGATTTTAAAGTGACAAAAATGCTAAAAATAAAGAGACAGACAGTCAGAGAGGAGACAGGAAAAGACAGTAGGAGAGGGGTGGGTGGGATTGGGAAATGACTCTAACTTGGGTCGCCCGCATAAGTGCCACTGTAAGACGTGTCACAGCCCGTGCACAACCCGCCAGGCCACATTTCCAACAAAGCATTTCTCAAAAGTATTTTCCATGGACATTTTTAAGACTTTGGATTGATTGCATATGAGCGTACAGACCGCTTCCTGTGACTACGCGGCGCCCCAGTTTCCATGCAACAGACACATAGCAACAGTTAGCTTGGAGACAAGCGACTGTCAGTTTATCTCAGGGTTCAGACCGCCAACAGCAGTGACAAGCCGGTTACCATAGAAATAGGGCGTTAGGGTCCAAGCATTGAGCCTTATTGAATGCATTGTCTCCAGCTGGGTTTTTCATCACAGCGGGGCTAATGTTTACGACGCAGAGCTCAGGCCTACAGAACAATCAATTACTGTGAACTCGCTCGCCGCCTTCTGAGGTTCCCGCTTCAAGCAATCGCAGACATCGCCTTGGCCTCAAGGGTAAAGTTTGAATGAGAGAAACAAAGACATAGACGTCCCGACCACATCCTTGACCGGGGGACACCAGTCTCAGATCACAGTTGGTGGCGTTGTATTTGCTAATAAGTAGCTGCCACTGCCTCAGAATAGAGTAATTAGATGATCAAATATGTGCATCCGATAAGGCTGCAGTCTTGCGCACAGCTGGTTATGTGCTAATAATAACTGTGATTTTGACTCTGAAACTATCTAAGCAGCAGCACAATGCATAGAGGTCTTCTTCTGGCCTACTTTTGGTGGCTAGGCAATTTTGTGCACAACACAGCAAAGTGTGAAAAAGTTGCTTGGATGATGCACTTAACTATAACAGCTATAGATCAAAAGTAAACGTAAAAGGCAAATCCAACACAAGCTATAAATTACAGAAAGTTCACATCAGCTCCATGATTTTAGTCTTTATTTTTGTTTTCTTTGTGCACAAAAAGTGTTCTCAAAGCTTCATAACATTACTGTTGAACCACTCATGTCACATGGACTATTTTAATGATTTCCTTACTACCTTTCTGGGTCTTGAAAGTGGTAGTTGCATCGCTGTCTACGCAGGGTCAGAAAGCTCTCGGATTTCATCAAAAATCTCTTAATTTGTGTTCTGAAGATAAACAAAGGTCTTAAAGTTTTTAAAGGTCTTAAAGACAGAAAAGAACAGCTAGGACATTCTGCTAAGCTTCTCCGTTTGTGTTCCACAGAAAAAATGTAATAGTTTGGAATGACATTAAGGCCTGTATAAAATCAAAAATTTAATGTTATGGATAAACTAACCTTTTAATTATAATCGCAAACACATTACAGTCTAGAAGCCTAACCCTATTGTGTGTTTATTCCAGGAAATGTGACAGCAAATTTAACTTTGGGAAAGAGAACAGATGCAGATGGCATCTCCATTTGACGCCTGACTTGTTTGCCCCTGGCTGTAACTTCTCTTATTTCTCTCTCTTCCTTGATTGCCATAATTTTTCACAGGATGCATGCACAAGTTTCGCTCTGCTGTCAGAGTAGTTTAAGTGTTACAGAAATTAAGTTTGCAGAGCACTACAGGGCTTGATGGTTTCACAATCTAGCATTCATTTTCACACAATGTTCAAAAACACTTCACAGATTTAATTCTGACACGCTACTATGACAGGAGCGTTTTGAAAAGCATAAGCCCAGTGGCTCCTGTCAGAAAACAATTATGTCAAACTTGAGAAAACAGCTGAGGTTTAAACTTTTGATTTCGATTGTCTATTCTGTGCTTCCTAGATGTGCAACACCTCGTCTGGCTAAGAATGCTGAGCCACCAGTCTGTTTTTCTGTCTTGACCAACGAAACAGCCTTTATAAGCATCTCTGGTGTGACAGACATGTTGTGCAATACAGTGAGGGAATGGCACTCTGCCTGAGGCATCTCGGTTCATTGTGTTCCATTAATTCCCCATCAATCTGAATCTCATCACGCTTCTAACCCAATATTTTACCGTGTACGCTCTTAATGTTTCATTTGCATGCTCGTGTAGGCAGTGGAAGTTGTGCTGTGAGGAAAAAACACAGATGGTATATCCTCGAAAGTCTTAAACTGGTAAATCTATTGATTTCTGACTGATTTCTATTATGCAAAAAGAAGTTGATGATCTGTGTGTGGATCACTGCTACAGACTTGATGTGTGGGAGTGGGAAACAGGCCTGAACCCAAGACGGAAGTTTGTAGTTGCTAATGTCTGTATACCGTGTTAAAAACAAATAGGCTGATATCAAACATCTTCACAGGGCACAGATGCAATTAAAGGGACAGTTCACCCAAAAATAAAAATTCGGTCATTAATTACTCACCCTCGTGTCGTTTCAAACCTGTAAGACCTTTGTTCATCTTCAGAACACAAATTAAGATATTTCTGATGAAATCCAAGAGCTTTATGACCAGTGTTGCCAAGTCCACGAGAATTGGGCTACTTTAATCCTGTTGTCCCAATAACGTAATATTTAGCCCCTGGAATGCTAATTTTATCTGGGAATCCCTGCCAAAAAAAAAAATGTGTATTTTATCCCCAATAATGCAATTTTTAATGGGGGACAACCCTCAAAACGCACCCCTTTTGGGCTAGTTTTGAGTTGCAATTGGGTGGGTTTTGTTGTGGAAACCTGGCAACCCTGTTTCTGACCCTGCATAGACAGCAAGGTAATTACCACATTCAAGGGCCAGAAAGGTTGTAAGGACATTGATAAAATAGTCCATGTGACAGAAGATGAATGAGGGTGAGTAATTAATGACAACAGTAATTAATTCATTTTTTGGATGAACTATCCCTTTAAAGCATAACAGTCTTCAGTAGCATTATTTGTTCTGTTCTTGTTTTTGTTGATTTGAAGTGCTGCATATTTGCAACACACCCAAACTGTTCTCTAATTTAAAAACATGGACTAAACAGCATAGGATGAGACACTGCACGGAAGTGAAAGAATGTTCTTTTGAGCTTGAGAAACTGAGCATTCTCCTTTCTCTAATAGCACTCATTTTCATTTTAATGTGAGTCATTTTTCCTCTGTGTCAGGCAGCCTTGGAGGCAGGCAGATCATCTGCCTTGGTTCTACAGTCGGGAAGGCCATGTAGACTCGACAGGAATTCCATTAAAATGGAATCGCCTGGATTTTGTCTCTTTCCATTTGGCATCTATTAGTTATGTGCTGGCACAAAGATAGTATATGGGCTTCCTCGCTAAAAAAACAAGCAGTAAAAAAATGGTCCACAAGCCCTTCAATCTTAAAGAGAGAGAGAAAGAAAGACAAGGCAAGGAGAACTACATTTTAAAAAAGAAAAGGAAACAAAAGTAAAAGTATGAAAGCGTTAAGGAACAGAAAAATAGAAAAAGGAAAGAAGAAATGGAAAAATAGCAAATAAGTAAAGCAAAAAAGTGAAAACAAAAAAAGGAATGGAAAAGGCCAGAAATATTAAAACAAGAAAGAAATTTAAACAAAAAAGGGAAGGAAATGCCTAGTACAAAAGAAAGCAAAAATAAAACTAAAAATCCAAATAAAATACCGAATTTCTTTTTTTACCTTCTTCTTGTCTCTCATGGAGCCTTTGCCTCGCACCATAATTTTGCAGCCTGTCTCTGCCTCTAGTTGCTTGGCTGTCAGGCCCCGGGGCCCCAGGATTCTTCCCACAAAATTGAACTGTGAAGAAACATCAAAAGGTAGAGAAAACAAGGGAGTTCATTCAGTGGAAAACATCTGCATTTCACACATCTGGTATGAGCATCCCAGTGCCCAAAATCTGACATGGATCTGAAATCATTTGGGTTGCACTCTCGATTTGACAGAATGTTGTGCTCCTTTCACATTCATTTTATATTCGCATAGTCCAGAGATTTTTAATCACTGTTCAACTTAGTTGAAAAACACCAGCATAAAAAGGCAGAGGCAGTCACAAACACATCCTCAAGGTTAAAAACACAGACCATCATCCCCTCGGCTAATGGTTCTCCCATATGGAAGCTTTGGCAGAGCCTGACGTTAACCGCGGCATGGTAACATAATTGTATAATTCAATCAAGGGGACTTTGAAAACCCTGGCAGAATGTTTGGAATGTCTAATCCCCTTTTATTGAAAGGGGAACATCTAGAGACCAAATGCGGTTTTGGAATGTACCATTTGCCACGGGGAAGCCTTAACCGTACTCCACCCTGTTCCTGTCTTGACACAAGTCACACGGAACAAATTTAGCCTAACAAAGGGGTCAAAGAGTCATATAAACACAAATAACCACCATGTTTAACAGCCAGTGTGACTTAATGTGACTGGACAGTATTTTCCAAACCCAAGTTTATTTTAAGCTCCTTTCGATGCATCCAAATAATTAATTTGTTTACTCTGTAATAAAACCATTCATTTCCACCACTTTCAATCAAATCCTCAGACATTATAAATGATGTTTTATGACATCCGAGTATGGAAACCACCAGTCAAGCAAACTGAATGATGGTTTAAGCTGTGACTCGACCCGTGATGTGATTTATTACGTTGCCCCTTTAAAAGTCGTGAGGCCGGGACATTGTGCTTTCTGGCGTTTGTGGGCCCGTGGCTGCGCTACTCTTTCAGTATTTAACCTTATCTGTCACAAGGGTTGAGTGATAAGCCAGGCAGCTGAATCTCTCTCAGGGTCACAAAGCATTCTCTTCCTTTTAAAGCTCATGTCTTCACAGCAGCTGGGGGTCGTTGGCCCTCTGTGCTGTATATTTAGAGATGAGCTCATCAGACTACTGTGTACTGTGGATGGCACTGTCTGTATGTCTGTCTGTCTGTGTCCTTGTGTTATTGTAGTTTGTAGTGTTTGTAAGCAATGTTTGTGCTAGCTTCGTTTTTGTCAGTCTAGATGTTTCTGGCTACTCTCCTGTCATTTTGATTGGTAAGCTGTGTGACGGTGAGATCACTGCTGATCTACGTAACTGCACAGACAATTGAAGGGACTGATAGTATGTAATTTCCCAACCAAATTCCCACTGATTACCAGGTGATGCTGATTAAGGTTGCAAAGTGTGTAATTTTCTGTAAATCACAAACAGAATCACAAAAATCTGATCAGATCAGAAGGCTGCAAGCAGATCAAACAGTGCTTCTCATTTCACAAAAGAATGGAATGTTTCTTATAGGGAGAACAACAAAAATATAACTGGACCTTAGGGAAAAAATGAATACAAAAAACATAAAGAGTGAAAATGTAATAAATAAATAAATAACTCTACTATTAATATTTGATTTAAAGGATTAGTTCACTTCCAGAATGAAAATTTCCTAATAATTTACTCAACCCCATGTCATCCAAGATGTTCATGTCTTTCTTACTTTACTCAAATTGAAATTAAGGTTTTTGAGGAAAAGGACTTCAAATGGTGGCCAACGGGTTGATGGTTCAAATTGCCATTTCAGTGCAGCTTCAAAGGGCTCGACATGATCCCAGCCAGGGAATAGGAGTCTTATCTAGTGAAACAATCGGTCATTTTTTAAGGAAAATACAAATTTATATACTTTTTAACCACAAATGCTAATCCTGCATTAGTTCAACCTCATGCATTACGTAATAACGCATGCGTGACGTAAGTGGAAACGACCCAGTGTTTACACAGCAAACGTGCAAAGAAAGTCAAACACCCTTTACAAAAAAAGGTAAAACATCGATGTCAGATGATTTGGAGGAGAAACTGAGGAGGGGTTTTTCACCCTACCCAACCTTTTTTAAGGCAGATGTGCATGCACATCGCAGAACTAGTGCAAAATAAGCATTTAAGCCTAAAAAAGTAGGAATTTTTTACATTTTTTTTTTAGGAAAATGACTGCTTATTTCACTAGATATAAGACCCTTATTCCTCAGCTGGGATCATGTAGAGCCTTTTGAAGCTGCACTGAAACTGCAATCTGGACCTTTAACCCGTTGGTCACCATTGAAGTCCACTATATGGAGAAAGTTCCTGAAATGTTTTCCTCAAAAAAAAAAAAATTCTTTGCAGATGAAGAAAGAAAGACATGAACATCTTGGAAGACATAAAGGGTGAGTAAATTACCAGGAAATTTCATTTTGGAAGTTAACTTCTACTTTAAATTTCTTATGCTCACCAAGACTGCCTTTTTTGTCAAACAATAGAAATGGCAATATTGTGAAACATTATCATAAATAAATGTATGACTACAATTTTTTTTTTTTTTAAGATTTTATTTATGGGCTTTTATGCCTTTATTTGAAGAGGACAGCGTAGAGCAGACAGGAAAGCATTGGGCGAAGAGAGAGGGGAGTGGGATCAGCAAAGGACCACGAGCCGGGTTTCGAACTCGGGTCGCCGTGATCGCTGTTGCACTGTATGTCGGCCCACTAACAGCGAAGGCTATTGGCACTGACATGATTACATTTTAAAATGATTATAGAGTTTTCATTTTTGGGTGGTTTACTCCTTTAAAAAACAAAGAAAAAGCACAGAATGCTAACAAAACGATGTAAACAAAATATCTTTTTTTCCTCCCTTTTCTTTTCAACAAGTTCAAGAACTGCATCTAAAGTGTGTAGTTCTCAATGAACAACAACGAAGCGCTGGAAAAACCTCATTACCGGTCGACAGCTCGAGTGAAAAGAGTGGGAAGAGGATGACAGACTGAGGCGGCGGCCTCAGAATCATTCTGAACGGTCTTTACATAGACAGTGAGAGCATGCAGAATGGAAAACTAATCATCATACCCCACCCCTCCCATCTCCTCGTCAAAGTCCACATTTGTTTTCACATTGACTATGAAAGCAGGGATAATGCTCTAGATCATTCTCTCTAAAAGGCGACAGAGGACAGAAAGGCCAGTGACCTGCATGTCTCTCACCCACATTTGGCACCAATGGTGGGATGGTGGTAACCCTGACAGGTTCCTGCAGGATTATCAGAATTCTGCTTCTATTACAGGGGAGCAAAAAGTCACTCTCAAAACAAGCCTGATGATTGATGGCTGCACATAAGATAAGGATTTGTTGTGCCCCTATCTGATTTACAGTTGAGGTCAAAAGTTTACATGTACACCTTGCAGAATCTGCAAAATGTAAAAGAAGTTTTCAAGAATAGTCCACAAGACAAAATAATAGTTGAATTTATAAATTCTAAAGTTTACATACACTTGATTCTTAATACTGTGTTATTACCTGAATGATCCACAGTGTTTTTTTTTGTTCAGTGATGCTTGTTCTTGAGTCCCTTGTTTGTCGTGAACAGTTGAACTGCTCACTGTTCTTCAGAAAAATCCTTCAGGTCCCACTAATTTTTAGTTTTTTTTTGGTTTTTCAACAATGACTGTACAACTTACAGAACGTTCACTCATGCTCCAGAAGGAAAAACGATGCATTAAGAGCCAGGGAGTGAAAACTTTTGAACAGAATGAAGATGTGTACATTTTTTTTGCCAAAATATCTCATTTTTGTCATTTAGCACTGCCCTTCAAAAGCTACAGAAGATGCTTGCATGCTTCTCAGAAGACAAAATAAGTTAAATTTACCCTGATCTTCAAATTCCAAAAGTTTTCACCCCCGGCTCTTAATGTATTGCGTTTCCTTCTGGAGCATCAGTGAGTGTTTGAACCTTCTGTAATATTTGCATAGGAGTCCTTTAGTTGTCCTCAGTTGTCTTCATTGTTGGAAAGAACTCAAATACACAAAAATGCTGAAAAACCAAAGAATCTGAGGGTCCTAAAGGATTTTTCTAAAGAACAGCAGGAGTTTAACTGTTCGGCAAGTAATATCATCTATGTTTTTTTTTTAAGTGTGGCCAGTGAAAATGGCAGAGCAATTAAAGATGTGAATAGGCTAGGAAAATCCTTTGTTCAGTCTGAATAATCACAATAATTTAGCAATATTGCATATGAACAAGACCTGCTAGTGCTGGCAGTGTGCTGTTCCAAATGACTTTGTTGCTTTATGAAGTTTGTGACCTCAATAAGTCACTCAACAATGGGAAATTCTGAGTAGGTTGTCAAAATGCATAGCATTTTAATACACTAGACAGCAAACACCAGATCAGAAGTTCCTGTGTGTTGTCATCTATCAGGCTAATCTATTCAAAAGCTTCTCTCCCTTCAAAATGTGTTTACTTGATGCAAGAACAGCATCAGAATGAGATGTACTGCATTTTAGACGTTCCAATTTCTTTCATTTCAAACATCTGTGCAAACGCTGTCAGTAGCTGGTTGTAATTCATCCAGATTTTGAGGACAATACACAGAGGTTAATTATAACTAAATGAGAGATAAGAAAAGCCCCTATTATACGCCTCTCATTCAAACTCATTTAACCCTGACCCTGCTATCACTCTTATCAGCTCTTTAAGACAGCTAGAAACACTCTACTTACCGTCTTCTTAAACTCAGACTCAACCCGAGATCAAACAGGCCAGATAATCGCCCACTGAATACATACATCCCAACACTTTGTTCAGTGCACATACAAATGTTTCAGACTGTGCTCCTCAAGTAATCCACTCTCAGGCCTGATGACTGTTTCTGCATGAATTATGCTTTCCGAGAAGAGCGTAAAAGCTGCTCTTGCATACAGGCAGGATTCGACAGTCATGACGCATTCAAAAAAGCAGCAAAGGCTGTGAGTCAAACAATGCCTAGACGCGCAGTATTAAGCAATATTTACCATGCTAATTATTGTCTTTTGATTATTGCTGTCCTGGCAGAGACGAGTTAATTGGATCAGTCTGCTGCAGGCTTCTCATGCTCCCCTGAGTCAACGTCTAAGGTAAGACAATTAAAGTGCAAAACACCTAAATATAAGTCCCTGAGGATTCAAGTGATAACAGACTTCATATAAATGCATTTTCATGGACTAATTTCCAATTTTGTCATTTGAGTAATCTCCAAAAACATGTGTTAACACTCACTCACTCTATATTTACATGCACAAGTCAAACAGCATTGTAAGCCCTCATAAACACATTACAGGAGGCAAAAATGGCAGTTTCTGGGTAGATTACTTACAAATTGCAGTCTGTTACCAATTACAGATTACGTAACAAGGTTACTCATTTGTGACCCTGGACCACAAAACCAGTCATAAAGGTCAATTTTTTTTAATTGAGTTTTCAAATTTTTACATCATCTGAAAGCTGAATAACTGTTAGGATAGGACAATATTTGACTAAGGTACAACTATTTGAAAATCTGAAAACTGAGGGTGCAAAATTTATAAAATATCTTCATGGAACATGATCTTTACTTAATATCCCAATGATTTTTGACAGAAAAGAAAAAAAATGTAGAATTTTCACCCATGGCTATTGCTACAAATATACCCATGCTACTTAAGACACATTTTAGATAATTTATTTTGACTACTTTTTAAATGACTTTTTAATCAAACTTGTTTTAATTTTACCATTAAACGTACCATACTGATTTAAAAAAAAAAAAAGTGTAAAAAAGAGAAATATATTGCATTTTTTATATCAACATCATAAAATGCACTAAACAAAACATTAAACCAGGGTTTTTCCAAACTGGGCATAATGTGAGAACTGCAGTGGGTTTGTGATAAAAAGCTAATCTATTAAATGTAAAATAAAAATTATTCAAACCCTTGAACACTAAACATATTTTATTTCTTTACCTGCATGTTAATGTGACCATTATCTATCAGAGAACTAAACATGAAATGTGTTGTTAAATTACTGAAATATTAACTTCCTCAGAGATATTTCAAATTAATATTTTAAGGGGTTTGGTTGACAAAAACAAGTCCTTGCATTACATAAACAAATATTAATAATCATGAAAACAATGTCGTTACATGGCTAAAGTCTTCCAGATTTTAAATATTTTTGTCCAGACTTTATTATTTGTTTTACTTACATAGATATGCTATTTTCCATCATCATTCATAAGCATGGTATGTAATTTATATGACATTTGTGAATACAGTCAAAGATAAACAGTTTATGAAACAGCAGGATTTTTAGAAAGGAGAATTTAAAAATAGAATTAAGGAGAATCCATAAATTATGAATAATTCACTGCCAATGTGTAAATAATATGTAATCATGTAATCCATAAAAAGTAACTGTAATCTAATTATGAGCATTTTAATATACTCATTACAAGCATCTAGTTTTTCTGGATTTTACATAATCCAGATTACATGTAATCAGTTACTACCCAGCACTGTGTGCATACATGACTGAACTCGTTCTTATCAATAAATCATCTGCTTTACCCACAGAAACATGCCCGCACTGATGGGGATTCAACAGCAAACTTCTGCCCAACAGTCTATGAACTGAAGAAAAACTAAACTACAAAAAGTAAGTGCGCTGGGAAGCATTTGGGACAGTGGCAAACATTATTTTTGCAATTCCAGGAGCTACCAGTGTCACACAAATGACTTTCAAAAATGACTTTTTAAACTGAAATGTTTCTCAACACTTGATTTAAGTATCTTCTATACAATAGTCTCAGTAACTGACCAACAAAGGACTGAAATTTCTATTGTGGAAGAGTCCTGAAGTAATACTTACGTCTGGGTATTCTTTGACAGGCACGTAGAGTTTCTCTTGGAGTTGTGCAATGGGCCCCACAGCATCCGGGAGCTCGGAAGTCCTTTTATCTGTGCTGCCGTTCAGCGTGTCATTGTACATGTCCTTCCGTACCCGTCCAATTTCTGTTAAACAGACACATGAAAAACTCAATTATATGAAAGAACTCGGAATTAAAACTTGAAGTTAATAGACATTCTACCACCTTTTCCAAACCTGTATGACTTATTTCATCTGTGGACTATAAAAGAAGACATTTTGAAATACGTCTCTGTGTTTTTAGTCCACACAATAGAAGTTAATGGACACCAAAGCTTTTTGGTTACAAAATATGCTTGCAGGTTTGGAACGGCATGAGGGTGAGTAAATGATTTGGCTTTAACATCTGATGTAGGAAAATAAAATAAAAGTTGCTTCCTTTATCTGTCAAAACAAAGAAGAGATGTACTCTCTGTTATAAATGGCTTGCGGAAGTCTTGATGAGTTTATGCAACTATTTAATTCTAAAACAACTCCTAAAGGGCATGAGAGCCCAGCCAGCCATGGAGGAACTAGCGCACCATGATATGCATTCACAAAGAGTGAATCAGACACCAGCCTTTTGAATGCTCGCCGGTCCAAACAGAGGAATTCCAAAGAGATCGGCTTAAAAGACTGAAGCAATAATTATTATTTAACAAAAGCTCTTTGGAGAATATTGTGAAGAAGCAGCAGTATATTAGAATGGATTTACACTGATGTACAATATGGTTCGAAATGACAACATCAAAGCATGGGCCAGGCCTGCAGATTAAAATGACCTAAATATAACCCTGAGCTGAGCTAGCCGTAGCCTGCTGGGCTCCCATAGGATCCTCCCAGAGTAAAGCAGAGAACCTCAACGAGATCTCATAAGCAATAACTCAACAGTACTCAGCAGGCCGTGGTCCTCTGAACTCCACAGACGACATCACTCAGTCCCAAAAAACGAACAGGATTGTTTCTCATACGCCTTACATTAGTGAACACATGCATGTAAGCACATTTACACTCCATTACATGCAGCTCATGCCCTTGGCATGAGTCCATCTAACCATGTGTTTGATTCCTAAACAGTCTTTTCTGATTTACAGCGTTTTAAATGAATCCCAACTGGTTACATTAGGAGTGGTTTCGTCCGCCCATATGCTATCATTCAGAATAAAGCTGATAAAATAAACCCTCGGAAATCAAAGTCCCACAATGAAGCACAAATCCAAACATCAGCTCAAAGCCGATTAATTTACACATTCTGGCTTTTACACATGAAATTAATATAATTGGTCACTTTACACTGAGTGTTGAAAGGGGATTAAACAGTCAGTCAGAAGTTTATACTGGGTTTTGTCTGACTCTGTGGCTTAACATTCCAACAGCCTCAAAACTTTAAACTAAGCATGACTTATCCCATGAGTCACAAGGGTTGGGCGATATATACAATATTCACAATAAATCTGCTGGATATATTAGACAAGCAACACTGTGAATATAACAATTCTAATGGTTTTTATTCGTCTGTCAAGTTAAAAGGATAGTTCGCCCAAAAACATAAATTTTGTCAACATTTTACTCACCCTCATAAGA
The DNA here is from genome assembly GCA_019740295.1 of Labeo calbasu. Taxonomy (NCBI): domain Eukaryota; kingdom Metazoa; phylum Chordata; class Actinopteri; order Cypriniformes; family Cyprinidae; genus Labeo; species Labeo calbasu. The sequence goes on from JAHKKF010532694.1 coordinate 12,760, forward strand.
CTTCTGTTCATCTTCAAACATCTTTTCATAAGGGTGAATAAATGATGACATCATTTTCATTTTTGGGTGAATCATTCCTTTAAGAGAGTGTCATTAAATGTTTTTTTATTCCAAAGCAAAACTGGCTTTATATGAGTCGAGTTTGATTCACTTCAAACTGTCCATTTTGAAGAACATATTCGAAACTCAACTATTTGTTTATGGCATCACACAAAAATGTTCAAAGAAGTCTCTGCATGCCATTTTCATACATTATTACTAATATATTAAAGGAGTCATATCTTGAAAGTTGAAAATCTGACTTTTTCCATGTTTAAGTGCTATAATTGGGTCCCCGGTGTATACCAACCCAGAAAAAGGAAAATGACAATCCAATAACTTTGTTTTGGTAAGGCTTTTTCATGAGTCACTCAGATTTCACTCCTCCCGTGATGTAAAAAGGGGATCTTATTATAATATTACCACCCTTTAATCTGCATATTTACATCCACGACAGCGGTGTACCAGTTCTAATGCCATGGCAAAAATTCAAGCAAAGCATGCTAACTATTCTGTCGTTGGCTGCACAGACAAGCACAGAACACAATTTAGAGTCCCAGCCTCAGAGGAGACAAGAGAGCAGTGGATTTATTGATTTATATACTGTATATTACACTGCCGCCACACAGAACATGTGATTTCTTTCCCAGCTGTTTACCTTTACAGGCATAACCAACTGTTTTTATGTTTTTAACATAAACTTGTTTGTATTTGACAGTTTAAGCACAATAAGACATGAAAGAGAACTTAGTTTAATACTCACAGGCTGTGTGACAGCCACTTTCTGTGCAAGTGCTTTGGATGTTGCGTTCAGAAAACACTACTCTCGTAAAAATAAAGGTGATTCACGATGCCATAGAAGAACCTTTTTGTTTAAAGAACATCTGAAGAACCTTTCTGTGTCACAAAAGGTTCTTTGTGGCGAATAAAGGTTCTTCAGATTATAAAAAGGTAAGAAAGAGATGGTTCTTTAAAGAACTCTTGACTGAATGGTTCTTTGCCAAAAACCAAAAATGGTTCTTCTATGGCATCGGTGTGAGGAACCTTTTAAAGCACCTTTATTTTTAAGAGTGTATATCAGAAGTTTAAACTAATATGGCTTTAAACCGCATGACTTCAGCGTGATATATATAATAATCAAAACCAAACAGATGTTTTTTTGGCAGAATATCTGAGGTACGAGCTATAAAGGCAGAGTCTTATTTTGGAAAAGGGGGCGGGGAGCAGCAGCTCATTTGCATTTAAAGAGACATGCATGAAAACAGCACATTTCTGCTTCTACTCAAAATGAGCATTTTCAAAATGATATAATATGAAAAATAAAGCTGAAACTTTACAGACAGATTCTGGGGACACCTGTGACATATATTACATATTGTAAAAAGGTACATAATAGGTTTCCTTTAATTAAAAAATGCATATTGTTATATTTGTGCAAATGAAAATGAATAATACTGATATTAAAATATTCCTTGTGTTAAATGATTAAAAATTCATTTAAAAAAACTTCAGTTAAAAACATTACAGCACAAATACACAAATAGACTAAAAATTGAAAAATAACAATAAAATAAATACTACTGTCTGTTTTAACCATATATATTTTTAAACCAAAACAGCTGAGAAGACATAAGACATGTAATTTTCCACCCCCAGTTTAGCTGTTATTAGCACAACCTTCAAGTGCACTAAAAACAAACATTACAGGCAACTGGTCAACACTGCTAAACCACTACATACACAGACAGTGAGATAGTCCTTCCTACTGCTGCTGCAGACCGTCATTTACATGCGTGTGTGACAGAGAGAGAGAGAGAGAGAGCACAAGATGACTCTGATTACAGTTTGTGTTTGTTTACTGTCATCTGAGTTGAGCTGTCCAATACTACAGTATGATACAGTTGGTCTGGTATGGCATCAGGCAAGCCACGGCTACATCACTGAGACATAAATATCACCTTCATAATGCTAGCAGCTCTCCTGCACTTTAAATACACGGCGCTACAGATATCCTATTCAGTTGCTGTTATTTACTAATGACACACTGTCATGCGTCTGGCTTAAATTACCTCTTCTGACACCTTTTATATTTTTCACACTTTTAGTGTCAGCCATGGGAAGTTTGTGCCCATTTCATCATTTCAAAAATGGCAAATTTGGACGCAGTTTTTAGACTTTTTGAAACTTGAAACAGTTCAAAAGAACTGGAAATCAGAGATATGTGCTGGCAGAAAAACAAGCGTGATTTAATGTGAGATGTCAGACACATTCCTTGGTCGTTTAGCGAACAAAAGTGTTGTTGCCTGCGAGAGCTGGCGGTCTCCAGACCATGCTGGACACTGGATATAGACAAAGCGGTTACTCAACCAAACACTGCTTCACAGTATGTGCCATTACATAAGGCTCGAAAAGATGTGTGCACATGCACACACAAATTTACATAAACAACTAAAATGGAGATAACGATAAAAACTACACATTATGAACAAACCATATCAACCAAGAAATATCAACCAAGTGCAAGTTACCACTGATGAGTCTTAAATAAAACCATTTCATTATTAATGTTTTATGTTCCACTCCATAGTAAAGTGCACGTCATGCAACGGAGAGTTTTAAGACTTTGGATCAGAAACAAATTATTTTAGTCACTCACACAGAGACAGTGAAGTTGACCATCTGTGGCAGTGTGGGAGAGATGAGAGACGCTGAGATGAACAGAGGAAACGTGATAAAGAAAGGTAAAAAAATAAAAGATAGAAAAGGTTGCAAGAGGGATGAAAGAGTAGACCGCAAACAGTGAAACCATCTGGATAGTCGTGGACTGCCAGGAAACTGTCCGACTCCTCCTTCGTTTTCGCACAGAGAGCAGACACCACAGTTACTGCAATTGTCAGGCTGTTAGTGACAGTGTAAAAACAAATGTGCACATGCAAGAACAATATTTCTCTTCGCTCTGACAATATATCTTCAAACTGAACGCTGTTTTAGCTGCAGACCAGATACCTGTGGTGAAAGCGGATCCATTTCAACAGCAACTGCAGTCATTTTAACCAACAGGTTATGACTTATGACATCTCTTCCTTTTTAATTCATCATTTTGCTTCTCTTCCTATATACACTACTTTAAACAATTGGGGTCAGTAAGATAAAGCCTGTGTTCGTTTGAATAAAACAAAAATATAATAAACATAATATCTTTCCTGTCAGTTTTGAGCAGTTTAATGCATCCTTCCTGAGTAAAAATATTCATTATTGACCAAAAATGTTTGAACTCTAGTGTATAAGTCTCAAAAACATCATAAACGCACAGTACAAAATTAGTCTACATGATTAACACGCTATATTTCAATTATTCTGAAGCCATTACGATAGCTATGTATGACGAACAGACTCAAATGTAAGTCATTTTCACTGGAAATCATGCCTTCTTCCATAATTCTTAAAGGGACAGTTGTCCCTTTAACATGCATACATACACACACACTCACCCTCATGTCGTTCCAAACTCGTAAGATCTTTGTTTATCTTCAGAACACAAATTAAGATATTTTTGATGAAATCCGAAAGCTTTCTGACCCTGCATAGACAGCAACGCAACTACCACGTTCAAGGCCCAGAAAGGTAGTAAGGACATTGTTAATATAATCTAAGTGACATCGGTGGTGCAACCATAACGTTATGAACCTACGAAAACACCTTTTTTTTATATATAGACTAAACATTTGATCTGTTCATCAAGATTTTCAATATGACTATAAAACAGACTACAGATTTTTTGAAAAAGCTTTTTAAAAAAAGCTTTTGAATAAAAGAAAAGCAGGATTTGGAATCACTTGAGGGTAAATAAATAACAGATTTTTCATTTTTGGATGAACTACCCCTTTAAGGTCATCTTGATTCTCCTGGCAATCAGAAAATTAGAATGTGCAGCTTGTGCTTATCACTGATTGTGAACTCGACAACATCATCATGATGTGATTGTGATGGTCAGCACTAACGTGCTGTTGTGATTGGATGATCGCTGATTGCGTTTAGGCTGAGAGAGATTGTCTGTTGGTGTCAAGAAGTCTACTGCAGGCAAACTGGCAGTTAAGGGGGAGATAAGTATTGAGTACTTACAGATGCAAGCAAAGCTGTCTGGGAAGAGCAGGAGACTGATGAGATCACCGACGCGCTCGATAATCAACATTTATCTTATCAAAGTAACGGCCAAAGGGGGATAAAGAAAAACAGACACACAGAGACAACTAAAAAAGCACCTTCACAAACATACAAGATGTGAGGATTGACACAGAGGCCCCAGATTTGACCTGAAAATAACATCATAACTCATAAGTGAATAATAAGTCACTTCATAGCTTCAGGCACCTGTCTGCTTCTGCCAAACAAAGCAGTTTCATTCAGAAAGGCCACTGAAAAAAATCTGAGTTCAAGGAATCAGATCTAGTCAGAGGTAAACATTATTAAAACTAGAGGTCGACCGATATTGGATTTTACCGATACCGATAACTAGGTTGGACCACACTGGCCGATACCGATTAAACGAACAATAGTTTTTAAAATGGATACTGAACAGAAAATAAATAGTGCTCTACTATTTTTTTTAAAAAGTAGCCTACTAAACCATTCTTTGTAAATAAATAAAAATATTAACATTAATTATATATTGATCATTACAGTTAGTTCATGGTTCATTAATATTAACAAAAGCAACTAACATTTTTAAAATATATCAGTAAATGTTAAAATTAACACACTCTAACAAGGAACAATACTTCTACAACTTTTATCAATCTTAATGTTACAAATGGACTCATATTGTAAAGTGTTACCATTACATCAACAATCAAGCTAAAGATGGCCATCTTTACATATCTACACAAAGGCCACAGTACTGAAATTGCGTACATATGGATGTTGTGTACTTTCACAATTTAACTGCTTCTATTCTAGAACATTTGTAGTTATCTAATCAAAATATAAAAATATGTTAGTCACACAACGGGCAGAACTCAAAGCAGGATCACACACACTGGACGCGTTGCATTCAATTCAGGCGCCGGTCTACAAGACTTTATTTGATCACCAAACGGGCAAAAGTATACTTCTGTCCTTTCTCCACTAATGCAGCATCTAGTCAACAAATTCATCGCTTAGTAATGACATGAAAACATGCACTACAGTATACTGTACACACCGTTTCGTTGTCAATGCTTTAAATCCGCCTTTGAAGTGTCCCGCTTTGTGCAGCGCGCAGTGTCACGTGTCTAAACAAACGGCACATGCTGTCTGTGATTTCTGCCACTAGAGGCCGCTGTATAATGACGACCTTCTCAGGCACTCCAGCAACAGACCCAACCTTGAAAAAACTATCGGCATGGATTTTTGCAGATAACGATAGTTCTGCTGATCAACTATCAGTGCCGATTAATCGGCAAAACCGATACATCGGCCGACCTCTCATTAAAATCTCATATTGTTTGAGATTCAAGTCAGATGTGTTGTATCCCTTTTTGGATGAGTATTTACTTAGCTTCACTCAGTGAACAAAATCATTTGAGGCCAATTATAAATGTTACTCCACAGAAAAAAAAATGCTTTTGTAATCAAAATGTAAAAACTTCTGCTGAACTTTAAAACAACTTCCTTTTTCAATGGACATCACTAAGCATTCCTAATTTTAGCCCAACTGGCTGAGTGACCACTTTTCAGGATGCAATAAATTCCTGATGGATGAAATCATGTCCTGTCGTACATTATTTCTCACTAAATATCCTGTTTCAATGTTTTTTTTTTTAAATAATTGTTATTGATGTCATAGCACAGATTTAAATGTGTAAATGTTGTAATGACAACAACGGGTAATGTAAATATAATAGCAAAAAAATATAAACTAGCATTAAAAAGTGAGGTAAAATTTTTTAATGTTTTTGAAAGTCGTCTCTTATGCTCACCCAGGCTGCAAACATTTGATCAGAAATACAGTAAAACAGTAATATTGTGAAATTTAAAATAACTGTTTATATTTGAATATATTTTCAAAAGTAATTTAGTTCTGTGATGTCAAAGCTGATTTTTCAGCATCATTACTCCAGTCTTGTCACATGATCATTCAGAAATGATTCTAATATGCAAATGTGCTGATGAGGAAACAATCATTATCAATGTTGACACCATTTCTTAATATTTTTGTAGAAGCCATTATCCTTTGACGAACATAATGTTAAAAAGAAAAAACAGCATTTATTTGAAACTGAATTTCTGTGTAACATTATAAATGTCTGGAGGTTTAAATGTAAAATATGAATTTAATTTTTAAAAAATTCTAATTTCACAAAAAGTTTAGCATTACCAGCATGACTCCCCAGTGGAGCTTTTCATGGGGTTGAACAATGAGTTCAGCCTGTTTTATTCACCTGTTCCCTATGGAAAATGTTTCAGAAGGATTCCTTTAGTGCATACTAATTTTGC
>JAHKKF010532695.1:0-34855 GCA_019740295.1 Labeo calbasu
TTGTCACAGAAAATGGTTGTGAGATCTGATATATTTCAACACTAATGCCATGACTGGCCAATCAAAATGAAGTATTCCAACGATCTACTGAAACTATAACTTTCTTTTTTTCATTCCATGATAGTGTGCACTGATCAAAATGCAGTAAAATAATTTATTGCTTTTCCTATTACTCTAATAATCTGTTAAGGCATCTGTTTAAATTTCCAGTAATAAGCTTACAACTGGTCCTTGGTTCTCAGTAGTTTAAGAACATTCCAGTGTGCTACTTAAACAATAACGCTTATGGGAAACATGCCATTCAGATGAAGTATTGCTTGCGTGCAACTAACATTCTACTTTTAAGTTTTCAAGAAACATGTCCAAGGTTATCATCAGACAGAAAATAACAATTCACGCAGGATTACGCAACACAGAAATTCATCTTACCATTGAAAAGATTTCTCACAGTCTGGTACAAAGATCAGTTCATTTTGATGGATGTGAGAGTTAAAGATAATCCGTTCATTCTCCCACACCTATTTATAATGTTAAATCCTTTGCAATCCCAAAATAGCAATGCGTTCACTGCATTACACACCGCAAAATCTAACTTGCATGGGTTGAGAGTCAAGGTACCACAATATAAAGAATGGAACTGAGTTCATTTAGAATATTCAAAAGACCATTTTTAATCATTGTGCCTGTTCTGTGATTTATAAGTCTTTATATATTAAATAAAAAAATTCAATGTTACTTGCCTTTCTTTATATAATTAATTGTGATTTTTTTTTTTTTTTTCCCTGTGAATTTTTTGTTCAACATGCTTTCTTACTGTACTGACCACTGAACAGCCAGAGCAAGAAGTCACACTCAAAAAGCATATCCACTCCAAGTGTTCCGGATGCTTGTTTACAACTTCTAAAGGCTTTGCGGTCACGCTTTGAAGCGATTCGGGTGAATGTTTCAGCAAGTTCACCACAAGAGGCGATGAAGGGCTGCTTTATCTCTGAGACAACAGAGGCATAACTGACAGCACCACACTTGGTGTCAGTCCCATGACCAAGTCAAAAAAGAAAAAAAAAAAAAAGAAATCATCTTTTAGTTGTAAATGTGACAATAATAGCTATTTATCCAAAGATAATTGACTTCAAAAAGTTCTCTGACCATATTTCATTCAGTGTTTTGTTCCCTTGGAAACTGAATCTAGGGTAATAACATTTACTAATGGTCTTAAGAATGATATAATTGGTGAGTGAGGAACACATAATGTGCGCAGCATCTCTTTGTCATTCAGCCAACAGCAGTTTCTTCAATGGCCTCATTCATTTGTGTCTTGGAGGAGAGCAGAAGAGAGAGAGGGAAGCAACATGACCACAGTGCCTGATGAAGTATATTTGCATAATGTCTGCTGAGCAATGTGACAAGTGTTCTGTGGTCAGCTACTTTTATGGCCACTCTCGTCCTTTTGAAATTAATAACGGAGTGATTTGAAAGGCGCTTATGTCTGACACATAATTGTTCATTTCTGCTTTGCTCTGTCTCTGATATGTCCTCAAATTCCCCATCACCAGGCTGGGGACAATGACAGCTCTGTGAGGATATGACACGGTCTGACTGTCTGTCTTATAAATCTGTCAAGCATCTTGCGTCGTTTCGAGGGTGCTTGCGTTTGAGAAGCGGATGAGCGCCATCTAGGACCGGATGCTCCTGTGCGCCATTGAATTTGTCTGACTTTTCAAACATCATTACATATTTTCTAGCTTTGATCATAAACATCTGCTGTCTTTGGGCAATAATTCTGTGCTTTATTTGTACGACTTACAGTATAAACAGTTTAGAGATGTCAGTCATATTGCTGCTGTTTTGAGACGTTCAGGATGGATGGGACAGGAGGAGGGAAGAATGGAGCAGGATGATGGGGATTAAATGTGGGGAACGGAGGAGATGGATTTATCCGACGTGAAGAATGTGACATGCTGAGGGGTTTATTTCTGATTACTCAACTGCTTACTGTTGATCAGGCCCAGAGAGACTGTGGAAAAAATAGAGAGAAAGAGTGAGAGACATGAAATGAGAAAGAAAGTGGCATGAGGTGCTGCAAGACCAGGCATGCATACAAATCTCACACTCATCCATGGAAGTTCATGCATGCTAAATACACAAATCATGCACTTGAGTTAAAATTAATGAAATATTACTCCAGCACATGTATAATAATAAGTCAAAAGCAGTGATCAATCAACAATTGTTTAGTTCATTATATGTAAAGGCACAATATGTAAGAATTTGTATTAAAACATCCCAAAACCACTACAACAGTGTTATTTTGTTGACTTGTGTACTTACATTATCCCAAATGTTTCCAAGAATGTTTACATCCAGAGAAATAAGCAATTTTAACTAGTGAACCGTCAAATTGACGTCATACACCTTCGATTTCCAGTTTCCATCTGAAATGTCATACCACTGATATTACCTAAGAAGTTAAAGTAAATAGGCTACGTTAGAAAACTGCGCTTTCAAGGACTCGCATTTAATACATGGGCGGAATGTAGTCGCACACCGAAGTACAAGTCCAGCACAGCGTCAGAACAACTCACAAGTATGGACTACTTGCACGACTACTTCCGCGTTCTACTTGTTAGGGCTCGGTCGTTTCCAGTGTTATGCCGAATTCTGACCCCCGCCAGATTACTACCCCTCTAGTATTGGTAGGTTTAGGGTTAGGTGCGGGGGAGGGGTTAGGATTAGGGTGGGGTTAGAATTAGGCAATCAGGTAGCGATTTCAACGAGAGGGGGTGATCATTTGGCAGGGGTCGAAAAGTTTCTCATGAGAACGCAGATAATTACTACATTTTAGGGCTGGCATTTCTTTAAAAAAACAATTAATCATATTCACTGCTTTAACATGAACCATATTCAACCTGCTGAAAGGTTACTATAAATATATTTCCTTTCCATATGTGCATTCTGAATAATATATAAATATATTTCCCCACTAATCTGCCGCATTTTCACGAACGGTATTTTTCTTTTACTGATCATATTTCATACCTGATGAATGTACAGTTTCAAATGAGTTTGACTGATAAACACCCTTACGAAAATTAACTGTGGTTTTACTATACTAAAAGTGCCATGTTTTCCCCATTTTTACCATTTGTATAACAACACTTTTACTACAGATAGCCTACCACCGTTAAACTATGGACAGTGTAGTAAAACCCGAGTTAATTTGTGGTTATATGGTTTAACTTCAATTGCAATTTTTGGTTTTATTTGTAGTAAAACCATTTGTTTGTGTGCGTTGGTGCTCTTATTCCGAGCCCATACTGCTTATTCCATTGTTTAAAATGGCTGAATGAATGTGAGGTAACTGTCTTACTATGTTAAACATTTAAATAATTTCTAACAGTAACACGCTGACAGTGCGACTACTGAATATTCATATTTTGGCATTCGACTATATACAGTGAAATGTAAATCATCCCGCGAAATCTCATTTTATTAGGCGTTAAAGTCAGCTAGATGATTGCAGCGCATTGAAAATGTACATAACCGGAAATAACAGAGCCGTAAGCTTTCAAAACGGAAGTGCGTCACGAAGCTCAGTGCAAGTAGTCCATTGCACCCAATTCAAGACAGCATTTCAAAACAGTTAATGTAGAAGTTCACTTCAGGAATTAACAAAGTTGCATCTATGAGTTTGAAGAACGGTGTTTGACAAAACAGCAAAGGGAAAGAGAAAGCGCGATCTATGGCTATTTTTAGCTCCCTAGCCTATATAAAGCATATGGACAGAAAAAGGTTGTGCAGAAAGATACAGAAAGATCTTCAAACCTAGGATAAAGTCTTTATGAACATTAACAAAAATTTGGGACAAATATAATGTGATTTTACGGCAAACTTCTGTCCGAGTCCCGTCAGAGTGCATTGGCTGTGGGGATGATGACAGCAACTTTCACACTTAATCAGGGCAGCATCAAACTACGCCTTTGTTTCTTTTGAATATGCGCTCTCTAGTGGCGAAAATTGCGATACGGTGCCTTTAATCAGTAGATATTTGTTGTATTTAATTTAATATGCCCATCCAGCTTCTCAGTACTGATATTGAAGGAGAGAGGGGTCTAATGTGCTAGAGCACAGAAAGTATAAAATTTAACAGGCTTGATATAATATGAATTATTTTAAATAGTAGTCAGCATTTTTTATGCAATCCCTGCTGAAAAAATAACAACAACTGAAACCAGCCTAAACTGGTCTTAGCTGGTCAGGATGGAGATCAGCTGACTATAACCAGCTAAAACCAGCTGAATGCCAGTTTGGTCAGGCTGGGAGACCAGCCATCCAGCATGGTTTTGGCTGTTTTTTTCACTCAGCAGCTTTAGTTACACAAACAATTTAGTTTTCCTGTTGAAAAAAAAAAAAAAAAAACAGCATATGCTGGTTAGGTATGCCCTTAAGCATGGCTGCTGGTTTAAGATAGTCCTTAGCTGGTCGTGAGCTGGTTTAAGTTGGTCCTTAGCTGGTTTAAGCTTGTCCTTAGCTGGTCATGTGCTGGTCCTAAGTAATTAGCTCCTGCTCAGGACCAGCTCATGACCAGCTTATGACCAGCTTAAACCAGCAGCCATGCTCAAAACATACCTAACCAGCATGTACTGTTTTTTTAGCAGGGTTTTCATTACATAAATATGATTTTCAGAGTAAACAATACTGAGATTTGGCATTAGTCACTTACTTTCCAGTCAATTCTTCTGCACTCACTTCCTGTTCTTCGCTCATTTTGAATAAGACCAAGGCGAGTCATTAGCTGGAGTCTTGCGGATCATTAAATCGGTGAGTTGTTGACTCAAAAACAGCTTTAGGCTGTGTCCAAAACTGCCTACTCTCTGAGTAGGTACTTCTTTTGAATAAGTACTTACTTTTGCAACTGTTAAAAAAGAGTTCAGTATAGGATGAATGTGATTTGGATTGAATCTGTGATTTGTGAACCGATTCATCTTGTTGATCAAAAAGAACTGTGCAAAAGAGTGATTACTTTGTGAATCAGACATTGCATTATGCATATTATTATGCTATTTTCTGCATTATGGAGCAAGGCACAGTTTGTTTTTTATGAGGTGTAGCAGGGTAAGATAATTTGCTTTGAAATATGCTGTGATGAGGTAAGAGATCGCTAAAATTCGAATGTGCTAATAGTGTAGAGATACTTAAAATGTATTTTTACAACTATTGGAAGGAGGCTACGATTTTTTTTAAACTTGGCTGTTTTTGTCACTGACAGTATGCAGGCTCATGCTTTCAGTGCTATGACAATGGTTTTGACTTGTAGAGTTCTTGCCACTGTCTATAGCCACATTGATGTGGCTGCTGAGTGTGGGTTTGCATTTCAATGACATGTAGTGTCTTGCGGTTGACTCTAATAATGGGCGGTACACTCTCTGTGATCAGTAGCACATGGCAGCACTTTGAACTAATCACAAATTCATCATAATTTGTAGTTGCCCTGACGGGCAGAGCATGTAGTGGTTTGTGGTTTGCTATGGTTAATGCCCAGACAGTTTGCCAGAAGGATGTGATGGGGTGGCTGTGCTGGCATCGGCTGCGCTTTCTGAGTATCTGTATTTCAGGAAATGTATTTAGTTGTTAAGACTTGAATAGTGGTTGCGGTGTATTATGCAGACTGTTGCAATGTCATTGTATTTCTAATAAATACATTTTGATTAACTGCTTGTAGAAGCAGATTGCTGGTGTGGGTGGGAAAAGCATTTGAATGTGTGTGACTGTGTGCATATATGTGTATGCCATTTGCAGAACTAAAATAAATTATGTTGAGAACTTGTTTAGTGATTAACTTTTTTTTTCTTTTAGTTAAATTTCATTGGTTTGTTTTATTTCCTCCACAAATACTGACTTTTTAGTTTGGCATGAAACGGTTGAAAAGCCCTGTCTTATGATACCACTGTGTGTCAGTGTTTCCACTTCTGCTGCACTTAAATGTTGAATGAAACGTCTGTGCAGTCCCAACATGCAGTTTCGAATGTACACGGCAGATGGCGGTAAATGATCACTTTATAACCTGATCTCGAGCGTTTGCTTGCTAGATGTAATGATCATTGACATCCGAGCGTTACGTTTAGCCGGCCGTTTTCAACTATCTGTTTAAAGAGGTTGGTCATAAGTTTTGTTCATTTATGTCAGAATGTGATTCATTTAACCCATTTAATGTGTGTGAGACATTTCTTACCATCAAAAAAAGTTTTTCATGAAAAATTGAAAATATTAGTACTGTCTAAGATTGTGTGCAATGTGGTCTTTTTGAAGAAACTATAATTTCGGTAGGCCCATGCTATTGCTAATTTTGTGTGATCTTTGGTGATTATTGGTATTACCATCTTGCAACACCACAGTATCTGGGTTTCTTGCCACAACAAACACTTTATGACTTGTTTTAATGTATGTGTTTGTTTCATTATGAATGTATAATTTAGAAATCAATCAGCTCTGAAAACTGACAAAATAGTGATTAAATACTGTCAAATGTAGTACCGTTAAATTGATCTCAAATTTTCTTATATAATAATATTGCTAAATTAGATTCTGTCTTCTCCCCCACATTACACTCTTAAAGATAAAAGTTTCAAAAGGGATAGAAGAACCATTTTGGTTCCCCAAAGAACCTTTCAGTGAACAGTTCTTAAAAGAACCATTTTGAAGAACATTTTAAAAATCTAAAGAACCTTTTTTGACTATAAAGAAATTTTTCTGCATTTGAAATGTTCCATGGATGTCCAAGGTTCTTCATTCACCACCGATGCCAATAAAGAACCTTTATTTTTAATAGTGTATCTGTTTTTTTTTTTCTTTATAATAAATCGTTACAACAATAGTTGATCTTATTGTATTTTGCGTCTGTATCTCCCTCTCCCCATTCACAGCTTTGATAACCCTGTTTTGATAGTCACTGTCTATTTGCCGTGGGATCTTGATATGTGCCATTCAAATGTGCTCTCACCCATGTCATTTCCTCTTTGGGCCATCTATCACAACAGGTTGCACAAGTGCCTTTTCACTGGTCAGCTGTCACTGTTGCTAATGCAAATTGTATTTGCATGGAAACTCATTGCCTCGTGGGCCCTTCCTGCCCTTGGGAACTGAGATTGCTGCTGCTGCTGCTGCACATATCGACAATCAGATTGAACCCCTGCATCAAAATGACAATATTGCTGCCTCTATGAATTGATCTTGTGTAACCGATAGGCCATCAATTATCCTAGCTATGTCATATTTCCATACTCACACAATCAATTAAAGAAAGTGATGACAGGTTTTGACACAGGAGCTGGAGGAGCTCCAATGCTCATCTGTTTCCCAAACATGCAAACTCAGTGGTGGCTGATGACATACAGAGCAAATGAATTCAACAGGCCTTATAATTATTCACATACCCAAAGCACACATACCTCTATTAGCGACGAACATCAAAACAGTATACTACAAACAAAACATTAATTTGCCTGGGTACTGACATAGCTTTGACAATGTTAGCAGTATGGGAAGATTTAATTTTATCCCGAGAGGAGTGCCAGTTCACTTCAGACCATTTGCAGTTTTTGTGTTTACTTTTGGTCTATGTAAGGTTAAATGCAGCTCCATGGAAAAATCTGTCCCTGTAGGCATCTGGGCATAACAGAAATTGTGATAAAACGCTGCAAAATAACATAGTCAAATGCAATAGAATGATAATGGTGTGAGGCGCAGCGTTTGGCAGATAAGATAAAGAGCTACAGTCTGGACAAATATCTGCCTATAAAAGCAAGCTTTAGTGATTTCAGATAAACCTGACGTCAGTGGAGTAGAGCTTGTATCGAGGAGGTAACATGGAAGAACTTACAAAGCACAAGCACTCTGGCCAAAACATTAAACTATTTTTTTTTTTCTCTGTCTTTCTCCTTTTACCCTCTTAGTTTATGAGTCAGTGCCATGTAATCCCATGGGTGGTGCAGTGTGTGCAATGCGTGTAGCTGTGCAGACATTTATGAAAACTTTATTATGGCTTATAAAGCTGAGAAAAACAGGAGTATTGGCAGACGAAGACAGTCTTTCTCTTATGTTATCACAGACAGTTTGTGCTAATATGCAGCCAGAATGGGTAGAGTGTATATATTATATTGTCTTGGCCTTTTCAAATATGACCTAAAAGTTTAAACTTTGGAGTCCAAATGGAGAAATATTACTGTAAATATTGGCAAATGATGGTTTCTAGTATACAATGCCTTGCAAAAGTATTTAGACACTTCTCATTTCACTAAATTACAGATTCTGCATTTGTTCCCTCTGATATTACAAAGCTCTTTCAAAACAACTTTTTAAAAATGTTTACACTGCACACAAGGCTTTGAATTCTTATTAAAAATTTTATTATCTTTCTCATTTTTTTCCTGCTTTTATAAGTATACACATCAAAAGCGGAGGGTGAACCAACTCCAGGGTAAGGCTAAAAGTAGCCTAATAGTGTAATCTATTAATAACGCACATCATAAACCCGTCTTTTATGTACCAGATATGGGTGTCATAAGACATTTTTAATATGACTGGATTTGTATTTAACTTGATCATAATTTAATAAAAGCATTGTGAGTTACTAATTATAATGCTTTTACTTTCAAGGTTATTCAAACATCGAATAACACAAGCAAAGAACTTTTAAATGATCAAAGAACAGTACGACTAACTTCAACCTAAGGCAAGTTAAAAGAAAAACTCCCGTTGTAACCAGTAAAGCTGTCTATACAATGTGTGCTAAATTAATCTCTTACTTACATCACATGTACATCTGCACTTTGTTGTTTATAACGATAGAATTCGAGAGAGTGCAGAATTCAGTGAGCGCGCCTGCACTTAGCAAAACACCGGCGTTTCAGCGATGACTCATCTGAACGCCTCTGATTGGCCACTGCATTCATAAACTCAACAGAGTTCTGTGTTTAGTTATAATGTGCAACACTGTAAAAACGTGTAAAAAGAATTATGGTGCAACATGAATAGATTTTAAATTTAATGCTGCAATCAACACTTTTTTTATTTCATTTCATTTTTATTTGCAACAGCCATAAAGGATTTAGTTTAAATGACTGTGCAGTGGCATGTTGTTCTAAGTCTCCTTAATTTCAGACCCGTGGCCAGAGCCTCCGCCTATGATACACGTGCTTCTATCTATTTTGGTCACATATCTGACTTATCTGAAATCTTTTATGCTTTTTGACAGTGTTTGAGAAATGTCTTTTTTTTTTGGGAACACACTCTATGCAGGCCAGTGTTAGGTAGGCTCAGTGTGGTTGATTGGTGTATTTTTTCTTTCTGTAGCTCCAACTGTAGAGCATGGCGCTAGCGACTTCGTCATGGATTTTATTCCTATGGAAAGCAAGCTGATCAAATGTGTACCTTAAATAAAAGCATGCTAAATGCATAAATCTAAATGTAACTATGCTCTGTTTTTAGCTACTTAACCGTCTAACCGCTCGTGTTTGTATACAGTCTCTTTTTCTAATAGATGTGTTTTGGTTTAACTACCTTGGGATGGTAACTTTCTGGAATTTGACAAATAAGGCCCACTGAATTTACAAACACTGGTTTTGTACTCTTTTCCTGATTACCTCTTCTGAATGACCTCCAGTCTTTTTTCTCCACAGCTTTTTACAGGTGAACAAATAGCTTTTAATTGTTAAGGTTTATTTAGAAAAGGTAGTGTTTTATTGATTCAAAAAGGACAACTTCAAGGCTAATCATGTCCAATATGGCAAAATTTTTCATCTGCAATTCTTTAACAAAAGGTGTGAAAACTGCATATAAACACACTTTTATATCTTTTTGTTACTTTTTTCATCTTATTTAAATTATTATTAAACCTGTTTCTTGCCACCATATGTAAATAAAGCTTTTGAATATTTCACTGTCTTAGCCTTTCTTCCTTCAGTTTCTTACTATACAGCTGACGTCGAGAAATCATTAATATGTAGGTCTGTATTAACATATTCAGCACCTCACTGGCTGTCCTGCAGAGAAAGAGAGAGAGAAAGAGAGGGAGAGGGAGAGAGAGAGGAGGAAACGTGAGGCTCGACGGAGAGCTGACCGTGTTTTCTACAGGAAACAAATCAGAGAGAGAGAGTGAAAATACTGTTGTAACCGCCGTATTTCGTCGCGGTTTTGTGAGTGTTTTCCTGGAAGCGGACGCTTGGTGAATCAGGGCAATCTGGAGCCCCGTTTGTTTAGACCCGGGAATCCGAACTAAAGGTGTTTATTTTGTGTGTTTTTGGAGGTGTGAGGCTCGAGACTCCGCGCAGAATGACCGTTGACTGGCCCGTTCTGCTTATCGTTCGCGGGCATTAGGTAAGAGCACTTATTTACACCGATCATGGCTGAAAGAAAAGCAGGTAGCATAACGTTTCTTTTGGGGCACTCACAACAAAAAGACATGTTGTAGCTTAATTTTAGTCCGTTAACTCGCTCACATCACGTCTACATCTGATCAAGCCCAGCGAATTCAACCTAAGTCTTTCGAGAGTCTGATATTGTACTTGTTCTTAGGTTAAAGGAATCATCAACACCTCTGTTTGCTGGCGAAACGAGCGCCACGCATTTGCTTCGAGGGTCTGAACTGAGGAGAATAATGGCATCGCTGGCCGTCCGGATGCTTATGCTGGGGTTGTGGGGTTGTGCTGCGGCTGCTGCTGCGGGAGAGGGACAGTCCACTCCGGCCACATGCTCTCCGCTGTGCCGCTGCGATGAGGACGGAGGAGCCGACTGCTCCGGACGAGGACTGACCACGGTTCCCACCGGCCTCAGCGCTTTCACATATTACCTGTAAGTCACCACAGTAACGTTTAACAATCAAGTGCATGCTGGGAACAAGTGCATACTGTATGTATGAGGCTAGAAATGTTTGGTTCCCTTTTACAAAACTGTCCTTGCAACGTCTCTTACACGTTACGGGTTTCTATAACGAATTACTGCAGAAACACCATGTAGCAATCCCCCAAAATAATGACTCATGTAGTTTATGCAGTTACGTAAACTAACAATAACTTGTCTAAAACAAGTCTAAAATTGCTTTCAGACCTCAAGTAAGATCACTGATCATGTAATATTAAATCATGATAAATTGCACTGTGACTCAGAAACACTCCTGCATATGCTCAGTTTTGTTCACAGCATAGCAGTGAGAAAAAATGTAACCAAATGTTAAAGATTAAAAGTGAAAATCCATAGTGAGAAGTATGATTAATACGTCTAACTCAACGTCTGGCAGTTGTTTTCAGACCGAAATTCACTAGAGAGAGATTTTTCGCTTTGCCGCTCAAAGTCCATCTTGGGCCGCTTTTGGGTACTTTGTGTGAGCGTAACAGACTAAATGCTGTATGACCCAAACTGGTAATATAGAGAGGGTTGCTCATCCATTATTAAATGCAGCCAGCCTTTAAAACCTTACCGGCCTGCTTTTAAACCCACGCAGAATAAAAAGGTAGATATTGTGCCAGTTATTTATATTGTGAGGTGAGTTGGGGTTCTTTTCTATGAATAGTGCTTTCCATAAGTGTCTTTCTCAGCAGTCCGCTGCTGATTTTTAGAGGGCATAACGGACACTAATGTTATATCTTTCTGGATTCTTTTTTACCATTACATTTTCTTTATTTTTAAATAACCTTGCTGTTAATCTAGGAGCCCTCTTACGTTAAAAGACAGAAGTAATTAAGCTTGAAGTGTAAGTATGCTGTCAAACAGTAACTTATATTATTACAGACTAAAGGATAATAACTATACGCTAACTATATCAGCATCCACACAAGTGCACGTTAACATTTTACTTATTTGGTATAAGCATGCGCTGCAGTTATGCCATCTGCCACATTAAATCCTCTCTTTGAAGTCAGGTGTATTGTGATTGGTTGTCAGTGTTTTAAGTGTTCATCATCATGTCTAGTATTGATTCTGTGTTGTTATTATTGCAGCTGGGATGCTGACTTTCCTGTTCTTACAGAATTAAAATGATTATTAAAACGTTATAGTTATCATCCTTATTATTAACAGGCCTTAATTCTTGATGCTTCGATCCTTCGATCTGTATCAGTGGAGCACTCGCATCAGCTGTGCATGTCTCGCTGGTTGGCTTTGAGAACTTTTACCCGTCAAGTTTTTCCATCTGTCTTAATACAGAAGGACTGGTTTATTGCTGGGCTGAGCCAGAGCCCGCTGTCTGTGGCACGTGTGAATCACATCCCTCACCTCATTACACTTTACCAGCATTTATTGTGTTTTCACTCTGTTGTGATTAAGTGTGGTACTTTTCTGCCAAAGTGTTTAGAAGTGCGTCTGGAGGCAAGTGTTTATTCTGCAGCTCTCTCTCCTCGGAGCCCATACATTTTGAAAACAGCTTGACCGGGCTCTCGAAATATCTCTGCCAAGCTGCAGCGTGTAACCCAACGCCAAGCTAAGTCCAGTCTGGAGAAGCGATAAAGCCAGAAATAAAGCCACAGAGTTAACACTAGTGGTGGCAGTGACCATCTTGGATATCAGTGAATTTAATGCAAATGGGCGGGGGGTATAGGAATCAGAAGAATGTATAGGAATCAGAAGGATGCTAACACTCTGTCTTTTTTTTTTTTTTTTTACATTTTTTTATTTGTTGAGTTTAATTTAAAAGGCTGCTTCGTCATTATAAAAATCACAATGATTGTGCTTATTGACTAATATGAAAAAAATGACCGGCAGGCTGCTTATATTGCATTTTTTTTTAGAGTTTGCATGAAAATGTATGTATTTTTTTTAAAATGTATAAATATGGAAAAAAAGATCTGTTGTTACATCTGCTTCAATGCAGTTTTAAAGACTATTAGAATATGGTATGACAGTACATTCTGTTATTTTAAACAGATACTGGTTATTGTGGTTGTATACTGGTTGTTTTAGCACAGGCCTGTTTTTGCCAAAAATGCACATTACCGATCAATTCACAAGTTATCCTGAGCAGATGACGGGACATCTGTCAGTCAGTCTGTGCGGTAATAGTCATGAGCTGTGAAATGCGCTGCCACCGTTCCAGCCGCATTGCTGCATCCGGCTGCGTCGGCTTGCTGCACGCTTAACTGCATTTCTGGTATTTATTTATGTAATTGATAATAGTAGGGCAGTTCTCTCTGCCCGTCCTCTGGTTTGCCTTCAGCTGTCGCCACACTGTCTCTCCCCGCAGAGAAGAACAGAACTGGAGAATTAGCGAGAGAAAGGACAATAGAGGGAGGGAGTTGAAGTTTCAAAACTGGTAAAGTGACAAAGCAAAATATTTTGAAGTATATCAGTGTTGTGAGCGTCCGAGAAAAGGCAAGGGAGGGAAATGTGTAAAAGTGTGAAAGAAAGAGAGTAGGCACAGTCTGGTTGATCATTATTTTCCTAGTCCAGATAGCAGCCCTCAGTCTTGTAGGGTTAATATAGTTTGCTCACTTCAACAGGTTGTTGCGCAATGCTTCAGGTTAATCATACTCTGTTTAGGCGGAGTAACAGAGCAGGGCAAGTGAGAGACTTAGCACCAGCTTAAGAAACAAATATGCACTGTAGTATCGCTCTACACCAGGGAAACTTTGACCTTGACTGTGCTGTATGGGCGGATGTAACTATATACTTAACTCCCAATGCAAGTGGTTCAAAGCTTATTACACTCTGCTTCCGATCAAATGGTCTTTATAAGGTTTTAACAAGCACCTCATAAACATTTGTACGTAATGCTGTATGGGGGAGGGGGACATTTGTGTAACTGATGTTTTTAAAAAGTATCACCAGAATGTGTTTTAGAATTGTGTCTTTTTAAAAATAAAGGTTCTTTATTAGTATTTGTGACCCTGGACCACAAAACCAGTCAAAGTGTCAATTTTTCAAAATTGAGATTTATATATTATCTGAAAGTTGAGTAAATAAGCTTTGATGTTTGGATGGTTGGGATAGGACAATATTTGGCTGAGATACAGCTATTTGAAAATCTGAAATCTGAGGGTGCAAAAAAGCTAAATATTGAGAAAATCACCTTTAAAATTGTGAAAATAAAGTTTAAAGTTCAGAAATTAAGTTTTGATATTTACGGTAGGAAATTTACAAAATGTCTTTATGGAACAGGATCTTTACTTAATACCTTAATTAATTTTTGGCATAAAAGAAAAATCGATAATTTATAGCCAACAATACCCAACAATACCCAGTTGGCTATTGCTACAGGTTTTGTGGTCCAGGGTCACATTTATGGTTCCTTGAGGAACTTTTAACATCCATGGAATCTTTTCATTCCACAAAAGGTTCTTTATAGTGGAAAAGTTTCTTTTAAGAACTGAATGGTTCAATGGAAAGGTTCCATTGACAATAAAGGTTCTTCATGGAACTGTCGATGTCAATCAGGAGTGAATGTTTTTTTGGAGTGTAATTGGCATAATTGTAAAAAACCCTTTTGAAACCTTTATTTTAAAATTGTAAATGTCTTGTATGGTCTTTGTCTGGTAGTTGTTTGTTTGACTTCTGTTTACTTTATCACCATAAAGATACAGTAGCCTTGTTGGTACTGACAAAAATATATTTTTGTAATTTTCCAGGCTTTTTCACTTCCTCCCTAACTTGTCTTGTTCTTATCCAGTAAGTTTAAAGAATGTCTTTTTTATGATTCAATGGCACGTCCTTCATAGTCCAGCGCGTGACTCCTTTACTTTTGACCCTTGCTACTTTTCAGTCTACCTTGACTATTTCTTGATGTCCCCTCACTGGCTGAAAGAATTTCCCTTGTGTATATGTGTGTGTGCTGGCTTAGTGCAGTGGGGATATCCCCCCTTAACCGTCTGTCCACACGCCATTAGCCCACTCTTGTCTCAGCCTCAGTAAAGCCCTTCAGCATTGAGGAGCTGGAATGTGCCTTTGTGTCCCATTAACAAAACAGAGACGCCATGTTCTTTTCCATCTTAAAGGCTGTGGGAAGGGTTGCACGTCTACAAGCTCAGTCAGATGGAACCGGCTGCACCATTTTTCCACACCTTTCCCTGTCTGAATGTATAGAGCGATTAGTGATCGCTTTTTTCACATTCACCTCTGAAGACAATACCGTTTCTGTGCAGTCAGGGGGTACGTGACAGAAAGTGACTGGTGAGGTAATGCACTTTTAATGGGAGACTTAACGTGAAGTGGAGGATAAACGTTTGTCAATGCTTTTTTTTAGAACGCCACCAGAGAAAGTGACACCGTTTCCTTGAATCTGTCAGATACAATTGTATTGTGAAAACTGTGGTTTAGCTGAATCAACGCAATGCTTCACCTGAAGATGGTTTGTATGCCTTGGTGTTACGCATATGATTTACAGCTCTGATGTTACGAGATGTATTGGGATAGTTCAGGATAAAGGTAGTTTTATGTACATGAACACAGGCAGCCTTCAGTCATACCTGAACACACACACAGGTCATGAGAAGAGCTCTGGAGGAGAAGAGGGCCCTCTGTGTTCAGCGTTCTGGCAAAGACTCTCAGCCATTGAAGGTGAAGCCTCATGAATGTCTGTGACCGCATTTTTTTCAAGAACAACATTGCGTATCCAGATCGAGTACCAAACATTCAACTTACTACAAAAAAAAATCTAGGGTTAGGAACCATTTACAGCTGTTATATGTACTAAGATACTATGACCGAGTCCTGCACTACTTATTCATGCTGAATCCACTAGTGAATCTACAGCATGAACAGTGTAGTCAGATTATAGTATAAATTACTCTGATCAGCCAGTTCTCTTTAGCGTGAATCAAACAAATACAACTTATCTTCAATGCTAAATCAGTTTAGTTACTGACTGGTTGTTCATGTGACATTGTGTAGATAAAGATGTCCATTATGCAGTTCGTCAGTGGAATTTTCTGAATATTAATTAATTAAATATTACTGCATTTTTGTTTTGTTTGGTATGGCTCTTTAATAGTTTAGGCTAAATATTGGATTGAATTGAATCTACCTGTAAAAAAGTGTTAAAAACACCCTTTAAAAGAATTGTTTGGCAACTTTACTTTAGGGAACACTTATTCACTATTAACTATTTGCTTATTAGCATTCATATTGGCTATTTATTAGTACTTACAAAACACATTTTAATGCCTTATTCTGCATCACTATATTTTAGATTCCTTAACCCGACTCCATACTTAAACATAACTATTACAAACAGCTATCTTTCTCACTATCAATAAGCAGCAAATTAGGAGTTTAGTAAGGGAAGAAGTTCATAGTGAATATGTCTTACTGAATCATCTCCTCATTTGGCAATGGAGTCACATTTTTTCACCGATTTTTTTTTTTTTCCATTCATTTTTTTCCCCAAAGTTGTAATGGTTAAAATATGAAATATGAATGAAAAAGCATGTCTAATTAATTGAAATCATGAAATATACACAATTTAGCAGCAATTCATAAAAACTGCAGTTTTATTAAAAATTTCCATTAACTTTTTCATTCAATTTTTTATTTCCATGGTTGAAATAAATTTTAATAATCAAAAACATCTCTAAATAAATAGATTTCATTTTGAAAAGTATTTATTATTATTATTATTATTATTATTATTTTTCAGAAATACTGTGTTGTGTATTTACATTTTTCTGGTAAATAAATTCTGGTAAATAATTTTTCTGGAAAATATTCCTTAAAACAGAACAGAAATTCCTTAATTTTATTATTAGTAGTAGCACTATCATTACATTAAGTAATATATTTCTTCTTCAAGTTAAACCGAACTTTTATTTTGACGGGTTGCTGGGAAGACCTTTAAGTTTCTGTTTGTATATGATATGACGATAGGTTTTCTCACAAGAAATGGTAATATGCTCATGAAGTGACTCTCGCAGCAGTTTTAGAAATCATGTTCATGTGTTCATGTACTCGTATATTGAGGCGGCAGAGGCTGAAAACACCACGAGCGCATACGTGCTTCAGTATGTGTGTAGTAAACGAAACCGCGTGTCTGCGCCATTCATTCACACAGAGATGCAAGGTTTATATTTAAACTGTATTTTTGCAGCCTAATATTTACAGAAACGCATTAGGTGTACCGACCTTGTTTTGATTTCTTAATGCAAAATTCAGCAAATTCCGTGACATTCCACGTTATAAAGTAAATTCCATTTTTATGACTGGATTCCCGAATTCTGTGAATTCTGTGTTTTCCGCATCGCTTTTATTCTTTTTTTTTAAAAAGTAAAAGAAACTTTAATCAGACCTGAAAATGTTAAATGGAATTTAAACTGAAATAGTGGAATTCCTAACGATTCCCATACCTAATTACATCTGTCTGTTGCTCTGTGCCTTTCCCTTTTTGGTGCCTTTGGTTTTCTTTTTCTTGTATTTTGATGAGCATGAACGATGGTTCATGATGATTAGAGAGACATGTAAGAGCTTTTCTCTCACTCAGAAATAGTGGGTGTGGGACAAAGAGAGAGACTGTTAGGCTGCCAGAATTTCTTAAAGCATTGCGAGTGTTTACACATGCAGCACTCAGACCTCAAATCAAGCCTTATTGGCCATGCCCTTGTTCCGTGGATTTCGTCCCATGCGGAGAAAATATCCACCAAATGTCCGTTCTGCTGTGAGGAACTGTGAGGACTGGATTAGTGGACTGACAAGTAGTCCCCAGTAGGAGTCCGACCGGAGATGAGCTCTAATCCAAGGTTTGCGTTCTCCGGTGGTTAGACTCCTTGAGAAGGGTCCAGCAGCTGAAGAAGTGCGGATGTCTTCTCTGTCCAGTTCTTCCAGTAAGGAGTGTTTAACATGGCACCTCTTCTCCTCGCCGAACGTTTGAACGTGTGTGGTCCTACGTGCTGCCACTCGGCTGGCATTTCCTCTCTGCCCGCGTGCGCGACCCCCGCTGACCTCGAGTCGCAGGGTCCATCATCGCCCCACAGCCGCACACTTCCTGACCTGGAGATGACCCCCTTGGGTCCCCTGCATCTGTCCACGCGCTGCCCTTGCCAACAATTTATGTGTGTTTATGAGTGTGAGAGAGACAGAAAAGCAGAACGTGTTGAATTTATTTAAACTGAGCTGATGATACATTATGTCTAGAGGGCAGTAAAATAAACAGTTATTCCCAGTTCATCATTTTCTTCCTCATTTCAAAAACCTCTGCTGTCTCCTTGTCTGTGTGGTATGTCATATTTAAGCCGGTCAAGCTTCATTTTGTGTTGCTATTTTGAAAAGTTTGCAATATTTTGTGTGTGTGTATGTGTGTGAGAGAGAGAAAGAGTAATGTCAGCACTTTAAAACTTTTAGGTTCACATTGACAACAGTTTGCAGTAACAAAACGGCCATTATTTTGTATGAGATCTGAGGTGACAAGACCATGCAAATCTAATCACATGCAGCCACACAAAGGAGGAGATGAGCTAGGTTAGGTATGAGAAGCATATTACTGTAACAGAAACACAGATGATATTTCACAGATTTTTTTCCTTTAAATTTTTCAGTTGAACACACCAGTCAGTTAAAATTAAAAGGAGTCAGTACAATTTGTAACATTCATTTGATTTAAAAATAAATACATTATATATGTACATTATACATATATATTATTGCAAATGTTTCCTATTTTAATATTTTTTAACATTTAATTTATTTCTGTGATAAAGTTGAATTTTCAGCAGCCATTACTCCAGTGTCACTATGATCCTTCTGAAATCATTATAATATGCTCAAGTAGCATTTAATTATCATTTTGAAAACTGTTGTGCTGCTTAATATTTTTATAGAAACCTTAATACATTTCAAGGATTCTTCTGCTTAAAAAAACAAGAGTAGTGTATATTGGTTACACTTTATGAAACATTTATTAATCATTAACAAACATTTGTACTGCTCAACATCAGCAGTTTCTAAAAATTCAAATGTTAATCAAATTTTCAAAGCAACTTGAATGTACTGTATATTAACTAATGATCTGTGGTGAAAGCATGGCTCATAAATATTTATTGTGTTACTTAGTGATTTTCACTTGCAAACACTCACAGTAGTTATAAAAGGGTCCAAGATAGTCTGTGTAGAGAAGGTAGGACAGAGTGTGGGGTAGTAAGGTAATGAAGAGGCCCCTTTGTAATTTATTGAAGTGCTGAATTTTATTCAAAGCCAGTCTGATTCACCGTGTTTGGTCTAAACCAGATGAGAGAATTGCAAGGCCGACTGGACACTCCCTTCGACTCACTCCATTCACACGCTTGAGTTCATCTCCGTCCTCCTGAAACGAAAGGTTGCGGACGCTCACAAACATGGCCGTGTGATTATTTAGAGATCGTTCATGGTCAATAGTGTTGTTGGGATGCAGGCAGGTTGCCTTGGCAGTTAATGGGTTTGTTTAATGTGAGCTTCCTGATGGAGCCTTGAAGAAGGCCATCTGCTGCGTTAGAAACGCCTGTCTCCCATCACATCGTCTTTTTCTAATGGACACCAGACAAATGACAGGATGAGGATCTGAGATCAGTGGAAAGGAATGAAGGGGAAGGATGGAGAGAGAAACAGAGAGAGAGAGAGATGGGCCGAACGATAAACAGAGGGGTATACTGAGTGAGATGAACTGGGAAAGCACTGAGCCACACATACACACACACGCATTCTGTCTCTTAGTGTCACAACACACACCGACACGCAAATAGGTGTAGCCACAGACAGGTCTGTACACACACTCTTACTGGAAGGTGGGAAGCCTCTCTGGTCTCACTGGAATGTGAAATTGCTTCCCAGAAAACTGGTTTTATTTGGGTTTCGTTCCCATCAAGCTTCCGTCCAGCTCAGCTCACCTCTCCAGAGAGAAAGAGAGGGAACGCGTGGACCAATTTTTCTGAATGCTGTCAGTGTCAAACCCTTATGGGAGGCAACTTACATTTAGGTGATGCTGTCAAAGACATCTGGACAGCACTCACTGCCAAACATTAGCAAGCATGTGGAATTTTGACCTTGCTGATATTGTTTTAAAACAACTGTTATTTTAAGCTGTTGAGATATCAACTGATTAATGTCAGATATTGGCTAATGTCCTGATAGCTTATCGTTCTTCAGTGGAAGAATGTTTCCTTCTCACAAGAGTTTTTTTGTTTATTGTTTGCTGTACAAGTACATAGTACAAGTGCATTTAAATGAAGAATTTATTGTGGCAGTTTGACGTAAACTGTTAACTTGCACTTGATTGTACATACAATAAACTTAGATAATTACGAGTTATTATTTTTTAATGAGAGAAGTAGAAAATTGTGGGATTTACGGTCAGGAAGAGTTTTTAATGCATTATGTTCATTCTAGTGATAGATAATTCACTTTTGGAGACCATGTTAAAGAATTGGCTCACCCAAAAGATCAATTTCCAAATGCTTATTTTCTTCTGGAGATAGACATAAAAAAAGATGTTTATTTTAATTGCTGATTTGGTGCTTAAGTAACATTTTACTATCATTGTTCCAAACGTGTGTGCTGCTTGTGAAAAACAGCATTCTTTGAGAATCCTTTGATTCTTTCAGTTTCCTTGCCAAATAAAAGTTTATTATCACTGATTTATTGTTTATTAGGCCTAGCACTAATTGATGAGATTATCACTGATTATATTTTAATTTAATAACATTGAATATGTGAAAGCATGATTGAGATTTTTTTTTTTCAGTTATATTTTTTGGGGCATTTTAATGGACAGAACAGTAGAGAGATGACAGGAAAGTACTGTGCAGAGAGAGGGGAACGGGATCGGCGAAGGACCTCGAGACGGGATTCGAACACGGGTCGCCATGAGCACAGCTGGGCTATATGTCGGCGCACTAACCACAAGGCCCTAGACCGTAACACCAGTCTTAAGTAGCATGGGTATATTTGTAACGGTAGCCAAAAACGCATTGTTTGGGTCAAAATGATTGATTTCTCTTTTATGCCAAAACTCATTAGGATTTTAAGTAAAGATCATGTTCCTTGAAGATATTTTGTAAATTTTCTTACTGTAAGTATATCAAAACTTTATATGCATTGCTAAGTGCTTCATTTGGACAACTTTTAAGGTGATTTCCTCAATATTTAGATTTTTATGCACCCTCAGATTCCAGATTTTCAAATAGTTGTATCTCGGCCAAATATTGTCTTATCATTCCAAACAAATACATACAATACCAAAGTACATCAATTGAAAGCTTATATATTCAGCTTTCAAATTATATTTCTGAATCTCATTTTTTTTTAAAAATAGACCCTTATGACTGGTTTTGTGGTCCAGGGTCATGTGACATATGAGCAATGTCACATGAGTTGCAGTGCGATATGGCTGTATATAAGCACGGCTGTGATTCGGTAATTACTGCGTGCCAAAATACTGCAATATTCACGGCTACAATTGTGATACTGCATTTATACAACAATTCGACTGTAAATACATAATACATTATGTAATTACATAAGAAACAACAACGGAGTGTCTGTAAAACCCTCTTTTGTGTGGAACTACACCGTAAAAAGTGACTGTGAATTTAACGGTAAAAAACTAAAAATACTACACTTAAAACCTGTTAAATGGTTAATGGTAAGTTCCCCCACTAAAAAACTGTATTGGACATTGCATGTAATTTTCTGAAGTGAAAAAGAATGTAAAATTTACAGTGAATAATCATAAATTGGCATTGCCAGAATTCCCTGCTTTACATTTCATATTTGTTTTTTGTTGAAATACCTTTCTTATTTCTTCTTAGTTTTTTTCTTATCAGTTTTGTACATTAGGGTTGAATGTTACATCTAATGTTTATTGCATTATTTCAGTTTCATGTGTGTTACAACAATGGTGTTTAGTGTTTGTGTGAATGACACTGTGCACCTTCTATGTATGTTAGTATTTAAAAGCTGTTTGTGATGGGCTTTGGTTCATCATGTGACTTTCTCATCACCACCTGCTTTTTGCGGTTATCAGTGTATTACAAAGGTAAAAAACAGATTTCAGTCTTTCAGTAAGTTGGTATATTAACACTATATCAGTTAATGAAATTAAAAATTAAATTAAATGTAATTAAATGTAATTTAGTCCTCAGCTGCCTTTTTTTTTACGTAAATTTTACGGATGTTTTTTTTACAGTGTATACTTCCACCATGGATTCAAATCTCAAGTTGACATTTTAACAGCTGAGTCCATGCTCAAGTTACTAATTCAAAAACATCACTTTAGAAATAGTAACAAAGAAATGTTGACTTTCATTGAAAGCTTATTGTATCACTGCATTGAAATCTCACTGTATTATGTAGAGTTTTATAAAAGAGATGGACTGAGCGAGCGTGATATCCATTCTTCGGCTCAGTCTCATATTTACAGTAAAATATAAGTTTAAATGTCCGCTGAGAAAAGCGATATCTTTGTTGTACTATCCTTTCATCTGTTAAGGGCGATTTCTAGTGACAGCGCAGTGTAGTTGTTAATTTCTGAAAACACTGAAGCAATTTTCAAATGTTGTCTTTATTAACAACCCACATATTTTAAGTCTAAACAAGTACATTCTTCTTCTAAAAAAATTCTGTGACAAAAATTCTTGTGAGAAATACCGCAAGCGGAGTGATACAAATGGTGACATGGTTGTGTGTATCTGGGCTGTGTTACCCAAAAGCATCATAAGCCTAAGTATTTCGTAGACCCATTGAAACCAGTGGAGCTACGATCAGCAAAGGCTTACGATGCTTTTGGGAAATGCAGCCCAGATATCACTAGAATATCGCACTCCTTTTAGCCAATCAGATTCAAGTAGCAGAAGGAACAGTTGTATAAAGAATAATATATAGCTATCGAGAGTAACTGTTCTGCTGCATAAGAAAATCTATGATACTTTGTAATAATAGTTGATGGTGCCATACATAAGCCATTTCAGTTAATGGAAAAGATCAACCTGGAATTTCTGCAAAACAATTAAAATTGTGTTCCTCACAACAAAGAAAATAAAATGGGTTTGGATTGAAATGAGGCGAGTAAATCATGACATAAGTCTGTTTTGTTACTTAAGATATTTTACATAATAAAGTTTGCATTTAAGTAAATAAAGAAGGGAGGTGCAGAGAGTCTTCATTTGAATAGTTTGCTCTTGGCAAACTTTGCAGTCTGACTCCAGTGTATATTGTTTGTGTGGATCGGTGGTGTGTTCAGCCTTGTCCATATCTCATTACAGATAGGCTATCAGCACAGCCCCAACACACTGTGTGCTTACAGCCATGGTGTTCCTGTGGAATTAGCGGCTTAATATACTTCCTTTCTCGCATTCCTCCTGTCTTTCTCTTTCTGTAAATCCTTTGCTTTCTCTCAGACTCTGAATTTTTGTTTTTTTTTGTGGGTTGACATGTTTGCTCTCAAGGCTGAGTGTTTGTATTAGAGCTCACGTGAGGGAATTGGCTTCTTGCTCTGTGACTCCAAAACTGTAGCCCTTCTTTGACTGGACATAGAGCTGCCTGTGCGTTGGTGTGCCTTGGTGAATATATTTTATTTTTTAACACGTTTTTTTTTGTTTTTATAGGGTATAAGTTATGTGTGCCTGTGTGTGGTCGTATTCGCTTCTTTTAGTATAGGGCAAGTCTGTAGATTTTTTTTCTTTTTTTTTTAGGATCTCAGGTAGTTTAGTTCAAAGAGGGTTTAGACTGGAACTCATTACTCATAGTTTAAATCCCATGTTCTGCGTCAGACGGCCCTCTTTTCCCAAACATTTCAAGAGAAACATTAAAGCACCATCTTCCCAAACATTTAAAGATCCAAATACGTTGTTTGAATTCGTATACGTAACTAACTTCCTATCTTTTGAGTCCATCTGGCCTGTCTTTCTTAAAGAAAAGGTGCCTTACACTGAGCTTGTGGACTAATCTGTTCACTTATCTTTCTTCTTTTTTTATGATTTCATGATTCAAACCATATAATTGTCTTCTTGAATGGCAGACAGTTTGTCGGAGCTCAAATATGACTCAAACTTTTCTCTTGTGTAGAGAAGGAGAGGAATTTGTCAGGCATGACATCACCCAACCCACTGATAGGCTTCCAGTGTTTAGTGTTCACTCTTTACTGTATGTAACGCTGAAGGAAAAACAAATCATCAGCCTTGTGAGAAGAGACTAATGTGCTTCGAATTCAGGGTGGAGGTCCTGCTTAAAACAACAAACCCTCGGCCCAACTAAGGCCTTGAAACTCGGTGCGGGACTGTAGGTATTGCACACAATTTTAATCAATCCCACAAGCTGCGCAATCAGAATGTAGGCAAATAATCACTCAAAATAATCTGTTTTATTTGTATTATATTACATTTCTGTTACGTTATGACTAAATAAGAAAGGATCCTATGAATTTTTGAGAATAAAATTAGATGTAGGTTCCTGCTAAATACACAAACATTAAAATAAAGTAGGTCAAAAAGTCCATTTTTAAGGCGCACACCCTTTTTAGGCCTGATCCTTAATAGACATCATTTGCAGGGCTGTCAATCAAAATGGAGTTGTCACAGAAATGGCTCACCCTTCTTGGCCTAAAAGCCAACCGGGTGAATGGGACCCACCCATGCACCAACACACACACTCCACATCTGCAGGCCTTATCATGGGGCAGGCTGTGGCCGGGCTCCTTCAGGGCTTGGCAGGGCTGTGAGCGGGCTGGCCCAGCTGTGATGTGGGGCTCTGTGGGCAGCTGCGGCCACCGAAAGGCCTGCTGCGGTGCTGGTGTGGTTTGCCGACACGCGGATGCTCCCATGTTTCACTGATGCAGTGGAAATGTAAAAGTTAACCCTCAGAATCTTAGCAGAGGAGTTTAGGAGCCCACGGAGAGCAGCTGCTATTGAGTACATTCCTGCAAACTCTCAGAAACAGGCTTTCTGCATTGTTTGACCGTTTGAGTCACTAAAATAATTATACATATCAAATAACAATGCAAACGTGTCCACAAAATCTATGCTAAATGCAGTTTTCCCAGCATAATTACTGATCTTGTAGGTTGTTACTAAGTAGAGACTGATCAATAATCATTTTTACTGATATTTTTGTCTACTATTTAAATGTTTTTTACATAATCACTTATCATTTTCATAGAAATATTGTAGTATATATTCTCTAAAGAATAAACCTCAAAAGTAACATTGCATTTTGTAATATTAATTGAGGATAAATATTTATACATAAATCTGTGTGTGTTAATTAATTGTTATATTATTAATCGATTAACTGAAGAGTACTGAATAAATAATTGACATGTTTGCATATATTAGTGCTGTCAATCAATAAAAAATTAACTAATCACACCTAACAATAAGGTTTTTAAATCTATTTTTAGATTGCAATAATTTCAATCTTCAAATTAACATAGATACAACATAAGGACAGTATATTTTTAATATTTGTTAAATGTTTTTTTTAATGACTGAAGATTATATCACTGATACAATATAACTGATGTTTCTAGGAAATTATTTTTTTCTTAATATTTATCCATTGACTATAGCCATTCCACATTACAGTATAATCGAGAGCTATCAATTTAAACATTTATTAGACTTTAAAAAATAACAACTACTAATTTAAGTGAACTTCTTCACATAACCCATTATTTACCTGTGCCCTTCAGCAAGCAGGAAATATACAGAAATTGAATAAAGTTATCAAAACACTAAATACTAAATTAAATATAAATTAATCCTTAAAGCTACAAAAGTAATTGAAATCCTCTTTTTTCTTAACAGACATCACGGCAGCTGGGTTATTAGGTTATTTGGCTGCTATTACTTTAAGAGCTGCCATTGCTGAACGTGACGCGGATCTGACACGCATGCTCGTAGTGCTTTATGAAATTATACAGGCTATAGTGCACACCACTGCATTTGTGAGTGCAATTGAAGTGTGCGTGCTACTAGCACAGTATAACGGCTGACAGGACAGGTAAATTTGTTTTTACTGACATATGGCTTGACAACATCTCATCTGACCACAGTTCACTGTTGTTGTACTGAAGCTTCTTCGTCACCTGTACCTTTTCCACGCTTGTTTGACTAGCTCCTGGCGCTGAAGTGAAGTAGGAGTGCGTGCCTCCCGTTTGATTTGGTCGTAAAGACATTCTATGACTAAATACATTTTTTAATAATATTAATATTTAATAATAATAGATAATATTTTTAATGTCGTTAAACTGGAAAAATTGATTGCGTGCTTTAACATGATAATTTTGATTTTTTTAAAGTCACTTACGCTTACCAAGGCTGCATTTATTTGATCAGAAATACAGTGAAATTGTAATATTGTGAAATAATATTACAAGTCGAAAGAGAAGTTTTCTATTTAAAAATGTTGTTTCATATATTTTAGGTTATTCCTGTGATGGCACAGCTGAATTTTCAGCAGCATGTACTAAACACCATTTATTTGAAATAGACACTTTTTATAACATTATAAATGTCTTGTTACTTTTGCTCAATTTAATGCATATTTGTTGTATTTTTGGTCAAACAATTGCAGTCTTGATATAAGAGACTTCTTTTAAAAATATTAATCAAAATCTTAATTATTCCAAACTTTAGACTGGTGGTGTGTATGTATATATAATGTGTGTAAGTGTGTATAAGTGTGTGTTCTCCATGATTATTTGAAAACTGCATGTTAAACTGGATTGTATGTAAGTTTGTGAATATGCACAGGTTTCTATGCTGAGATAGCACGTGCAAAATTGTGTAAGTTTCGTGAATTTGCCCCTGAGTGTTCCGTCAAATACAAACGGGCTTGTTGTGCTTCTTTCAGAGCGATGATGACGGAGTGTCATACGTTAAGCTCTAAAAGAATAAATGTTGTTTTAGAAAAAGGGAATGACTCTATCCTTATAGAAAATAAGGCTGTCATTCATAAATCAGTGACCTCTGTCCTATAGCATGAGTTTAATTAGGCTTCTGTCTCTTTCCTGCTCTATTTCTGTTACTCCTACTGACAGGCAGAAAATCTGCAGTGCTCTGTTGAGACTTGACATGTTCCTGAGCTCTCCTAAAACAAGGCTTTTCTTCTTCCTTCCATGTTTGTAGTATGCATTTTCCATTCAGTCACGCTTCATCTGTGGCGCTTAGGGTGGTCCTTATTTGTAGTCCTCAAGTTAGTAGTTTAATGACAATGCCAAATTGTATTTGCCGTTGCAAGCTGAAACCTTCAACTGTTTGAGCATGTTGCAGAATTTCACCTACACAATACCCTACAGGTATTACATTATATTTCTGTCATTCGTGTTTAAAACAAGATTTTTAACATGGAATTTTTGTTGGTTGATACTTACTAATCAGACAAAAAGTAGAAATAGTTACTTTAAAAGAAAGTTCACGTAAAAATGAA
Organism: Labeo calbasu; assembly: GCA_019740295.1. Taxonomy (NCBI): domain Eukaryota; kingdom Metazoa; phylum Chordata; class Actinopteri; order Cypriniformes; family Cyprinidae; genus Labeo; species Labeo calbasu. Next base: position 27,361 of record JAHKKF010532695.1, read on the forward strand.
AATTTGGTTGTTTCAGTTTTTTATGACATTCTTTTATCATGCACAACACAAAATACGATATTTTGAATGATGCGGGGGACTCCATTGACATTTCTGAAACGTCTTATTTTTGTGTTCCACATGATGGTGAGTAAATAAAGACAATTGTTTTTTTTGGTTTTTTTTGGGTAAGCTGTCTGTTTAAGGTAAGAACTGGACCTTTTAAGTTTCAGTTGTGAGGTTGTGATTTGTATAAGAAGATAGAAGTTTGAGACTTGTTAATATTATTTTCAGGTTAATAATTATGCTTTATTTAAACATAGCAGTAGAACTGGTCTCACATGGTCCAAACACACACACTCTTTAAGAGCACACGTTATCAGTCTCATAGGATAGAGTTTCCTCCGGTAACGGCTCCAGTAGGCCTCTGTCTCCGTCCCTGTCTTTGTCACTGCAGTGCGGCCCCTGGCCCCTAATGAGGAAACCTGCTACTCGGGGATAGAGATCACATTCACAGACCCAAACACACATACACATAGTCTTCTTTCTCTCTCTCTCATCCTGCTCCGAGGCACCTCAGCCAAAAGACTGAGAGAGTTTGCAGCAGGGCGAAAGGCTGCGGGCGTGGAGGAGTGTGTGTGTGTGTGTGTGTGTGTGTGTGTGTGAGTACAGGAGGAACAGGACTGTCAGTAATACATAATGTATCCAGAGGACCACCGGGACCGCTGCACAAATAGGGGCCCAGGGACACCACCGAGAGGGAAAGAGAGAGAGAGAAAGAGTGAGTGATAAGGAATGAGAAGAGAAAGGGGAGTGTTCTGGTGGTACATGGTCCATTGAAAGCAGCCTGAAGGGTAATTGGATAGGGCAGGTAACCTGCGGATCCAAAAAAAAAAAAAAAGATAGCGGAGCGATGGAAGGTCATAGCTGCAGGGTAGATAGGGAGGCCCCTTTCGGTTTGTGTGATTTGGGGGGGGGCGGGGTGGGGGGGGTAATCTGATACACAGTGTGGCCAGGGGCCCTCGTGCTCATATATATGCTTTCAAGACACTGAAATCCAAGATGGCGGACGATATCTTCCCCTTGTTTTTGTCTTCCTTCAGGGGTGGAGATGTGCCTCATTAGCTATTGTAGCATGTTTGTTGGGCTCCATCGGACCCAGTCTCCACGTCTACTGTTTGCGGCCCGGCTTTTGAAGCCGCATATAATGGATTCCTAATCAAGATCTCAGCCTCAGCTGAAAAAAACCTGCCCGGGCTTCAGTGCATCTCCTCCAGAACAAAGACAGAAACACGCACACACAATTCTGGCTGGAACACGCTACGATAAATAAACAAAAGGACTGAGATGTATAACAAGTAGAATGCCACATAAAAACACTCTTATTATGATTTACATGCGCTGGTTCTCATTTCCTCTCTGCGAGTTTGTGTTGTGGCGTCTCTAACGGCGGGTTTTTTAAGGTCAGTGTTCTGACCTCTCTCGCTGCGGATCTGCCATTTGCTTTCCTAGCTGCCCACACACTTCACCTTTCAGCCCAAATGGAAAAGAGAAAGAGAGAGAGGAAAACACTTTGTGTACTGCCTGCATTTTTGTCATGCTGCTACATGCTATCTCTCCGTCTCCTTGACAGCCTCCACTCTCTCTCTCTCTCTCTCTGCTCAGAGCTTCGGAGCCTTAGGGAGAAAAGGAGGGACATAGATAGTTTTATAGAAATAAGAGAAGTTAAAAGAGAATGAGGCAAAACCTAGAGAATTTCACTTCATTAAACAAACAGTTGACCATTCTTTACTCACAGTTTAGCAGAAAATCAATGTTACTGTTTTCCACTCAGTCTAAGGAAATGATGACTTGAGGCTATTAAACCTCAAGATGACAAAAGCGCAATAAAAGTAGCCCAGATTTAAAAAAAAAAAAAAAAAAGAATTTTTGAAGCTTGACAGCCCCTGGTCATTTTTAAAGGATTAGTTCACTTCCAGAACAAACATTTACAGATAATTTACTCGCCTCCTTGTCATCTAAGATGTTCATGTCTTTCTTTCTTCAGTTGTAAAGAAATAGTTTTTTGAGGAAAACATTTCAGGATTTGTCTCCATATAGCGGACTTTAATGGTGCTCGCGAGTTTGAATTTCCAGTTTAAATGCAGCTTCAAAGGGTTGTAAATGATCCCAGCCAAAGAAGAAGGGTCTTATCTAGCAAAATGATTGGTTATTTTCTAAAAAAAAAAATTTACAATTGATATACTTTTTAACCTCAAATGCTTGTCTAGCTCTGCGATGCGGATGTGTACTCTGTGCACTCCGGGTTAATACAGTTAGAGTATGTCAAAAGCTCCCATCTCATTTTCTTCTCCAACTTCAAAATCATTCTACATCGCTGCAGAAGTACCAACCCAGTGTTTACAAAGTGAAGGGCGATGTAGTACGATTTTGAGTTTTTCGACATACCTTGTCTTTAACCAGAGTGCGCAGAGTACGCATGCGCATCGCATAGCTAGACAAGATGAGCTTTTGTGGTTAAAAAGTGTATAAATTGTCTTTTTTTTTTTTTTAGAAAATAACTGATCGTTTCGCTAGATAAGACCCTTCTTCCTCGGCTGGGATCGTTTAGAGCCCTTTGAAGCTGCATTTAAACTACACGTTGAAAAATATAATTTCTTTGCGACTGAAGGAAGAATGAAATGAACATCTTGGGTGACAAGGGGGTGAGTAAATTATTTTTTAAATTTTTGTTCTGGAAGTGAACTGATCCTTTAACTTTCATTGTATAGAATGAACATTTCTAAAAAAAAAAATTCCATGAACCTGTTTAACACATCTTTGCTATACACATAGACTTTTATGAAGCAACATGATAACTGAGCATAAAAGACACCTGTCAGGCTTGATGTACGCACAGTGACAGACATACAAATGGCACTCTTTGTTCAGAAATCCGACAGAATTCAGATTATTTAGCCGTATGTAGTGTATACTTTGGAGTTTTTGTGTAAAAAAATGTCAATGTGAATTGGATCCACATTAGATGTAAATTAGATTTTATGATGACCAAGTTTGTAAAAACTTTGCAAGAATCTTTTCCTAGTAACTGTTTATAATTCATGGATGCTATTAAAGAAAGTACTTAATCTGGTACTACTCAACATGTAACCCACTAAATTATCCATAAATTCTAACAAAATCACTGGAGTCTAACAAATGGGGTCACTGTAATGTTTTCACAATGTATTTGTGACCCTGGACCACAAAACCAGTCATAGAGGGAACATTTTTTGAAATTGAGATTTATACATTATATAAGCTTTCCATTGATGTATGGTTTGTTAGGATAGGACAATGTTTGGCCGAGAGACAGCTTTTTGAAAGTCTGGAATCTGAGAGTGCAAAAAAATCTAAATATTGAGAAAATCGCCTTTAAAGTTGTCCAAGTTAAGTTCTTAGCAATACATATAACTAATCAAAAATAGAAGAAAAATAGATAATTTTGATCCATACAATTTTTGGCTATTGCTACAAATATACCCGTGCTACTTAAGACTGGTTTTGTGGTCCAGGGTCACATTTGAGATGAGTGCCAATAATGAGGATCTGAAGTAAAGAGGCATTTTATGTGATTTTTAGGTGGGGATTCATACATTTACTGCTTTTCATACATTTACCCTCATCTCCCAACCAAACACTTGTAAGCCTCTGATGCCATACTTGCGTGATGAGAGGTAAATCATAGTGCAGTGCTGATGACATCAAATACACTTGGCTTTCTTCTATTACTGTTGCGTGATGCTTGATCTCACTGTCTGATCTGGATTGGGGTCTTATCAGTCGTCACAGACACACAGATCTCTGTTTGAACTTGTAAAGCATGAACATCAGCTATGGGAGGGACCGCTCAAAGAAATTTATCAAATTGAAATACAGTATGTTGCCTTGTGACAGGATTTTGAGTAGTTCTATTTTTGAGTGATGTTAAAGGGGTCATTTTACTCTTTCTTTCCATTTGTTGCCAACCATATTTTATACAACTGTGTTTAAAATACATTTACTATAATGACATGCTTAAAATAAACAGCTTTTAAGGTTTTAGATACTACGTGTCTGTTTTCTGCAGTTTCACATGTCTATTTTTTAGTTTATTTTTAATAAATGATCTTTTTGGACTGGGGTGGGAGCACCTTTGAATAAATCATGATATGACCAAGAAATCCAGAAAAAGGAAAGCTCTGGTTGAAATGAGTGCAAGCAAAATCACAGTATGAAATTGTCTGTGATCTCTTCTCTGCCATGCAAAATGGTAAAGCAGTTAATGTAAACCAGAAAATGTAAATCCAAACAGAAATGCATCCAAACAGCAAAAATAAACTGTTTATGTTGTTATAACCTATAGAAACGATACTTCTAAACCACTGACTACGAGCATTCGTTCTTCTGTTTCCATAGGGACATCAGCATGAACAACATCACTGAGCTGCCTGCTAATGTCTTCAGAAACCTGCCCTATCTGGAAGAACTGTGAGGATGATTTCTGTTTTTTCTCTCTTTAACTGTTTCCCCTCATGCTCTGTTTTCTTTTTCTTATATGTGACCCCGGACCACAAAACCAGTCTTATGTTGCACGGGTATATTTGTAGCAATAGCCAAAAATACATAGGATGGGTCAAATTTATCGATTTTTCTTTTATGCCAAAAATCATTAGGATATTAAGTAAAGATCATGTTCCGTTACAATATTTTGTAAATTTCCTACCATAAATATATCAAAACTAAATTTTTGATTAGTAATATGCATTGCTATGAACTTTAAAGGCAATTTTCTCAGTATTTTGATTTTTTTTTTGCACCATCAGATTCCAGATTTTGTCCATTCCTAACAAACCATACATCAATGGAAAGCTTATTTATTGAGCTTTCAGATGATGTATAAATCTTAATTTCGAGAAATTTACACTTATGACTGGTTTTGTGGTCCAGGGTCACATATGCTTGACAGTTTTTTCAAACACTGTCATGGAAAGAGTATGTATGGACCACCTCCATGATGATTTGAGATTAACTTTAATCTCTCGTTATTCTTGAATATTCTTGTGTATTCTAAGATGTTGAAATGTTTATAGAACTGCAGAAACAACCTTAAAGCTAAATCCACATGGCATCCATTAAATCGCTGCTGGTCTCAGTGTCAGCTTGTTGGATTACGTGAGCTCCATTGTCGTCATTTCTTTTGGTAGTCGCCACATTGTGTCACTGTCCATTTTCATAAATTAAAGTCTGCTAAACAGTGTTGCTCATGTCGCTTCAGATCGCCAACTATCATTGAAAATAAACGACTTCCAGACTCTCCAATCACTGTTAAAGGAGAACTCCACTTCCAGAGCAACAATTGACAAATCGTTCTGTCTTCAGTCGTGAAGAAATTACGTTTTTGAGGAAAGCATTTCAGCATTTTTTCTCCATATAATGGGCTTCATTGGTGCCCCGATTTTGAACTTCCAAAATGTTTAAATGCAGCTTCAAAGGGCTCTAAATGATCCCAGCTGAGGAAGAAGGGTCTTATCTAGCGAAATGATCAGTCATTTTTTTCGAAAAAAAAAATTTGTATACTTCTTAAGCACAAAAGCTCGTGTAGCACAGGCTTAAGAGATGATGTTGGCCGCACTGACTCGTCATCTCCGCAGTAGTGGATGCAAACGGATTACACAATCTAAGAATATTTGCTTTCCATTTTTAAGTAGACATTTTGCTTTCTATAGATATATTTTTCATGTCTGTAAGACAAGTATAAAAGGAGCACGAAGTATACACAGCAGAAGTTCAGAAACGCAGACGGCAGAAAGAGCGTCTTGTTTGCTTTCATTATTTTACAAAAGTGCAACATTTTGTTATTGTGAGTGCACACAAATAAACATAGAGTGTTTACAGATTCGAAAGTCTAATCTGTATTAGTCTTATCTGTATGACCAAAAATGACGGAGTATTTTAAGAGCGAGTATCGCTGGTATCGCTGTTGAACTGTCCTCTTTTCGAAAAGGGGGGTTTATATGCTTTTTAATGTTATATTTTGTAATACTGGCGTTTTGACTTTTGTACTATGAATTTTTTTGTCATCCAATATTTTGAAGAGACACTTCCTCCCTTGCCTCCTCTAAGTACAACAGCACTACTGCAAGTATGACACAACTTTATTGTTTAACAACTTTATTTTAACTCTTTATCAATGAATCCATATAAAATACAGGTACAAAAATGCTGATTATTTAAATAGATCAACATTAAAATAAAAGAAAATAATTTACAGACAAGCTACAAACTGCCTATTAGATCTTTAAAAAGTGCAAAGACCTACATCAGTGTGGTGCATCACATCTGGAATAGGCTCATAGCTTTCAAAGTACTGTTAGTCAGAGCATCTCAGGATGCTATGGGTGTCAGATGACTTTTGAAGCCACGTCAAGCTTGTTCATAGTGTGTTAATGACATTAAAGGATCAAACACATGCTGTTTTAGACAGTTTTGGAGTGGCTGTATCAGTATGTCTGAAGCAAGTTCTGAGCTCTCATTGGGTGTGACTGATCTTTTTCTTTGTGTCTGTCTTTTCTTTACTCCTTCGCTCATCCCGCGTCTGCCCATCTGCGGGACGGGCAGATAACATCTGTCTAAGTGATATCAGGTACCTGCGCTTCCCGACTGCTGAAATGACCAGCTCCCAAAGTTGGCTCCCCCTTGCTGTTGGCTCTTTTCCTCTCTTTTGCTTTTTATTCGTTTGATTGGAGTGTGTTTTCTTACCCTCGTGTGTCTTTCATCCACTCCAATCTCCTCAGCTCTCGTTCCCAAACAGTCCTCCAGCGCTTTGTCAAAGGCCAATTTGCTTTTCAACGCATTGTGAGAAGGAATGCATGGCAGGAAGAAGGAGGGCAAAACAATGGTTTCCGTGACAACTGGAGTTTTCAGAAGCGTGTGCTATCTGGGAATGGGCTGGGGGGTGCGCGCGAGGTCTCTGGGACCTGTACGGCACTGTATTGTGCCAGATGCTCTTTGTCAGGTTGCTCATGGTTCAGTGGTCACAATGGGTGTGGTTAATCACGAAGGTCAGGAGTTCACTTTCTGGGCTTAAATTTATTTTTAAACACATCCTGAGCTGTTGTAACCACTCAGCAGCTACATTTACATTGCAAGATCTACAACTAGGCTGTATCCATACGTAAAAGAGGAAAAGAATACTGGGTAAAATAGGAACTTTTATCTGTAGTAGTACAAGTTATAACCCTGCAAAGGAAAAATAAGTGTTTAAATCAGTAATAATGGCATTAAAGTAACTCACCTTGCCAATAACAAACCGAAAACATTTCATTTTAATGAAAAATGTGTGTGCATAATTTGGAGGAAAAAAACGTATGTTAAATTTTCCTGATAAATGTAACTGAAAAAAACATCCTGTTTTGCTGTGCCTGTTTGTAAGGCTGTGCAATTTGGACAGAATTCTGTTATTTTTATATAGCTAAATAAAAGTAAAGTAAGTATA
>JAHKKF010532696.1:7321-19337 GCA_019740295.1 Labeo calbasu
GAACTCTGCAGGACGGTAGCTCTCCAGGAGCAGGGCTTCTTAAAGAGCAACCCCTGTTTTAAGATGTGCATTTAAAAAAAAGTACACATTGCATGGAATACATTGCTATGGATTAGGAAAACAGAAACATTCTTCATCTTACATAATCCGAACAAACTACAACTTGTATATCATTAGTACAGTCATGCAGTATGAGTTTAACATTTGTTAATATTCACTCTTACATGAAAATGACACAATATTTATGGCAATCATTAAAATATTCTGTAGGTATACCAAATAACATATTTCTAAATGGTTGGTTATGCCACCAAAACAAAAACTAGGAACAAAGAAAAGCAGTTTGGTATTTGCAGTCCCAGGCAAGAATTTACCATGCTTCATAGTTTCCATAATTACTCCAGTTAATTATGGACATTCAGTACAATAGAAGTGTAAATATTGACTCTATACAGTGCAATATCTTACCTCTAAGAATGTTGTCTTATTTGAAGGTGTCTGCCAGGTTTCTGTTGCATTTGAGCTGGATCTAAGAAGGCTCTCCAACTGTGCGCCTGGAAAGCTACGTCCAGCAGATTTCAGCTCCAACCCCAATCAAACACACCTGAACCAGCTAATTCAAGGTGTTCAGGTCACCTTGATGGATTACAGGTGGATTGGTGCAGGGTTGGAGATCCCAGATGTGGACCTTTGATTACAACTGACAACAAATGAACAAACATTTTCAATCAGTGATGCTATCACCACTTTATCCCCATTTCAGGTATTTCATAATTAAGCAGTAGTAACCCCATCACTCTTGATTTATCCAAATGTTCCCCTACCTGTGATGGGTTTGCCAGTCTGAAAAGTTGTGCTGCTGATGGGTGGTGTATGGAGCGTGTATGCTTCTACATCATATCCACACTGTCACAGACTCACAGGCAGATACAGAGGATGAAATTAAATGTGACATTTATTAAACGGTTTGATGATTGTCAGCAATGCATGTGAGTAAACATAAGAACAGTGAAGTCAAAGAATGCACTCATGGACTGTGCACACTGACCTGACATCCGGGAGCAGAGGAGAAGGTTGACCTTCAGTCACACCAGACTCTGAGGAGGAAGGAGACAGAGAGGGATGGTGAGGCTTGAGGAGTGAGACATGGAATGTGGGAGCAATACAGTAATGTGATGGTAAATTTAAACTAGTATGTCATAGCATATAACTGTTTCTAAGGTATGTTCACACTTGTCATGTTTGGTTCAATTAAAACGAACAGTGCGATTGCTCTGTTAGCGTGGTTCATTTGCGCAAATGTGAACACTGCCGTCTGAACCCTGATGGGTCTCGGTCCACTTCCAAACGAGCTCTGGTACAGTTTGAATGATATATGAACGCAACACAGACCAAACACTGTGTTGGTTATGCCACACAAACCAAAAACAGGAAGTAATGCAAGATGCGATGCTATGTAACATGATTTCACGAAGGAAAGAAAGATGTATCCAAAACTAAATGAGCGGAGGGCAAACGTGGAGCAACGAGAAGCTCTTTGTGAGTTCACAGGTGGTGAAAATAAAATCATATACACACAACAATAAGTGCGCTTAGTCCAGCAGATGGCATTAGGTGTATTCGACTTAAAGTTAAATGCACCTTTTCCTTTTGAAGTTTTTGTTGTCACGTTGTGAACGTATTACTATGCCTTTAGGTTCGGTATCTTTAGAAAAAATAGAAAATGCCAGTGTGAACGCTAAATGAACCAGGACCAACTGTATGGTTTTACTTTTTGGTCCAAACCAAATAAACTAAACAAACCGAACTAGAAGTGTGAACACACCCTAAATGGTGAATGACCAACGTAGCAGAGACTCAACTTGAAACAGGGCAGACAGAGTCAAATGTCCCTAGTGGAGAGCCCAGGATAGTGATTAGGTGTTTATGCTCTCCTGACATCAGCCTGAAATCTTACTGTCCTTTGCAGATGGACATGAGCTGAGTCCCAGTCCCTCTTGGTCTCTTAGAATCAGTGGCCCATAGCTGGAACCTTAGCCTGCTCTCCTGACCAGGGATAAAGGGCTGGTTGGAAGCTGAGTTATGCACTGGAAAGGAGGTTAAGAGGGTGGGAGTTCTGGGTGTACTTGGCCCGTCAGAGGAATGGTTCCAGCTGTGCTGTTGCTGTCGACAGACCTTAGAGCATGGGTCACCAGATTCGGTCCCGGAAGCCCGGTGTCCTCCAGAACACTGGCCCTCCAGGAGCGAGTCTGGTGATCACCACCGCAGAGAAACAACCTTGAACTTAAAGAATGGACAGACAAAGGAGCTGGAAGGTGGTGGCAGAGATTTAGAGATTAGTTAGTTGGGATGTCAAAGGGTAAATCTGTCCTCTGGGTAATGGTAACCTTGCATTAGATCAATGGCACATTCCCATGGCCGAAGAGAAGTGAAGAGAAAGTCGTGAGGCACACTTGGAGCTGAATACATCCTGCAATGGTTAGTATTCTGAGGGAATGTCAAGATGGTTTGGAAGATAGAGGCATTGTTGGAAGCAATGTTTCCCCCATGCTAGCACCTCCCGGTGGTCCATGAGAGGTGATCAGTGTTGAAGCCAAGGACACCCCAAGATGATGTCACCAGTGGGACGTTCCAGGACCAGGAAAGACATGAGCATGGTGGAGCTGGTGGCAGAGGTGTTTAAAGATGAAGTTCCCTGCCAACCCAGACATAAGGAGGGCATTTTAACTAAGACAGAGATGTGGGAACTGGTTACTGTCATCGTGGTATGCAGAGAAGATTGATTTAGAGAATGAGCATGACTCACTGGCAGAGAAGGTCTTACAGGAATATTCGACAAGGATATGCCACCACTCCAAAGAGGTGGTTTTGGAGTCTTTTGTCATTTGGTAGGGATTTATCTGAACGGGTCTCCTTGCATGGGTTCAATAACTGCTTCTGGAGGGTGGACAGTGTTGCTGGCTTGTGGGGCATGCAGGGCAGGATGGTCGTGAAGGTAGGACATCATCCGATGGGATATCCTGATGGAGAGCTGGATGAAACACTCAAGGCCTATGATGTCGTGAGGCTGAGAGATGCAGCTGAGGAGATGGTTCAAAGCCCCGTTGATAATCCATGATGGCTTGTGAGTGCTCAATAAAGTTGGTTGACCAATTCCTCAATCGGATCCGGAGCACTGCTGGATGATAATCTCACAGAATTCACTGTCTATCTGGTCTTCTGTCATGGGACTCGAAAGCGGAGACAGAAGATGAACTCAAATGTGTGGTTTATTGAATGGTTTGATGAATGACAGGAATTCAGGTGAGTAATCAGAAGAACAGTGAAACCAAGGAATGCACTTATCTCAGAGTAACAGTCTTTCTTTATAGATGCAGATAGAAACACATGGAAACCACACACCATGTGGGACTTCACACTTGGCATTAACATGCGATCACCGTGATCCGATCAAGCAGATCGGATCATCAGTCAACCAGGACACGGCGCGTTTACACTTCAACATCAGCCGACTTCTCTATCTGGATAACCGTTGGGATCTGTCTTTTCCGTGTAATATTTAAATAAGTCTGCAGAAAATGGCCCTGGTGCAAAGTCTACCCGAAGTGGTGGGTTTTCTTTTGAAAACCATTTTCAGTCACGGGCCATTTGACAAATTAAAATAACTGCACGACTCTCACTAGCGCTCCACGGGCTCTCTTTTCTGACAGTTCGGGAGAGAGGGGGAGGCGTTTTGCGTTACGTCGACCAGCGAATGCAGACGCGATGACTGGATTACATTTACATTACACTGAGATCCAATCACAATGCATCCTCAACTACCTCTGGATCAGGACACGCTGATCGGATAACATTCCCATCAGAAGCACGTTCACAGTTGTCTTGTCGATGTGTATGTGGACAACATCCGGATACAGGTCGCATGTTCATGCCAAGTATAAATGCAGCCACAGAGAATTGACAATAGAGAGAATTGGCAATTGAATTAATAAATAAAGATAATGGCAGAGAACACATGATGGAGTTCAACAATGTCAACAGTGGAGATAAAGCTGGAGAACATGTGATGGAGAACAACAAGGAGAATGTCTAGGCAAGTAAATCCGCAGGTAAGGTAAATGGGTGTCTGACAGTCTTTGTGGGGTAACATCAATGAGACCTGACAAAATGTATGTGAGTGCAATCTCAAAGGTATAAGTGCAGTCTTTAATGATTAGATTCATGAGATCCAGGTGTCTGTAATTAGAATGCAAGGACAAGTGAGCAGAGTGTGTTTGGAGAGGTGGAGCCTGGTGAGATACACAAAGTGAAGTTGGTGCTCCTGTTGGATAGGACAGAGTAGATGTCAAAACTTGTAATAGGACAATCCCAAAAAAATACAGTATTCCTGATCAGGACAATGCAGCAAAGACATCCTGTGTGAACAGCTTAGATGGTGTTTCAGTACTGTCACACCCCTTGTCAAAGCAGCAAGTTCTAGCAGTGTACAACTGTTAGCGCAAGCTAGATTAAAGTGATTCTTATGTTTTAAATATGTTAGAAGTTAGTAAAGTTAGTGTCCCTACCCACCCCCCAACCATACGAATTTCAGTAGGCGGGATTTATTTTAATGATATTCTAAAGGGCTGCATTGTGACATCATAACATCCGGAAAACAAATGCTATAGTCCAAAGGAGCTGTTCGTTGTAGTTCTTGAAAAGGGATTTTTTTAAAAAACGAAATATCTCCCTTTGTAGTGGACTTTGAGATTTGTAACTTTGTAGATCTTTTTATGCCCAAACATACACACCACACACTGACTAAAATCTTGTTATATTCACAAAGAAACATGTTGTTGCTGCCCACTTGAGTTTCCCTTATTCCTTTTGGGATGATTCTGTTTGCATGTTAGCTTCATTAATGTTAGTTTTCATGCTAGTTTTTTTTTTTTTTTTTTTCAGAAAATATTATTGAGATCCAATCAGAGAGGTTCCCGCATCTCAAGTGATTTTTGAATGGTTAAAATTAATGGAGAATATCCCATGTTTTCCCGTGCTTGCTCGGCCATTCCCCTGGGTCCGATGATGTTGGTTGACTAGCTGGTATAACTGGTTTTTCCAGGAAGGCAGTGCAACCTAATATCTCAGACACCGAATATTTCAGAACAGAGGTCGGGTTTCCTCCTCCTTAAAGCACAGATGGACTAGTAACAAAAGAACGGACTTCCCATTGTATCTCGTGATCGGTGCCTTAGAAAAGTCACTGAACATCTTTAAATCCTGCCATTAGCCGGCAGCATCACACAGCAATGAGCGAGACCACTATTTCATTCGCCAAGGACTTTCTGGCCGGTGGAATCGCCGCTGCGATCTCCGAGACTGCTGTTGCGCCCATAGAAAGAGTCAAGCTGCTCCTTCAGGTACACTTTACAACAAACTTTTATAGATTACTCTTTGCTCGTGTAACATGTTTTACGTTCTAAATTAGCTATGAATCTTGAAACCTGAATCCTTTTCACACATTTGTCCATTTTGGTTAATTCATAAATATACTCATGATCATGTTCTCAATGTTGCTACATCATTTTATAATAAAAACTATTTGGACAAATGATTGTTGTTTTATCATTCGAAGTATCGGAAGCTGTAATTGTTGCTATAGAAACGAACGCATCTTTCATAAGCATCTAATACACATAAAGTGCGCGCTCTTCGGTGTTGTTGTTAATGCTGCTGATATTTCAGCAGTTAGCTTCATATATTCATTTAAAGAGCATTAAGTTAAAGCAAATGTTATCACTGTGTATTTTATACACTTGAGTGAGCGGGGTAATATAGTTTATTATGGTAATAATGGTGCTGAAAAAAAAACATCAATTTCTAACCATTAAAATCATTAAAAAATGGTTTTCTGTAGTTTGGGACATATTCCATGAGGATTCATTGGTTTTAAGCCACGAATAGAAGGTGACCAATTACCAGTAGAGAACAGCAGCGTCCATTACAGTTTCCATTAAAACCAATACAAGTCCCACTATAACCAGTAAAACCATTACAAATTTTGTGATGGTGTCTATTGTTTTTTTTTTTCAGCAAGGTTACCTCTCAGGGGCGGCCAAAATGACAATTTAATATTAGTCATATCAATAGAAGTGCAGCTTCAAATAATAATATCAAGAAATATATCTTAATTAAAGTACACATGAGGCTGTTTCTACCCCCAAACCGCACCTTTGCATAATGACTGCATCACACAGCAAAAGATTTTTGTCGACTCGCATTTTCCACTGGTGTAAGGTTATTTGCAAGGTTAGGTTTAGATTTAATAAGGGCAGTGGATACATGATATTTACAGAACAATATTCAAGGCTAACGGTTATGAAAACAATGTAAAACGTCATCATTTATATTTATGTAATTTACTGTTTTCACAATTTTTCATTGAAACTTTTAGTTTATTTATTCATTTTGTTGTTGTTTTTAGATCAAATTTAGCACCGATTTTGAGCAGCGTTTTTGCAGCCTTGAAGGACACTGCAAGAATGGGACGCCACACAATGGGCTGTTCCAAATGAAAATGTGCAACTTAATGGCCTTTTTATGGCTTAACCCCTTACTTATGCATGAAATGGCCTTTCACAAGACCGTTGTGAGATGGTTTTCTTCTAAGAAGTCATTCAACAGTCTATGATCATGTGACCCAAGGTGGCGAGTCCTTAATTTTAAAGCTAGAAGGTGGAAGAGTTGGAGTTGTTTTGTTGTAATGGATTACACACATTTTTGTAATGCATGAAAAATATTTTATGTAGTTTACAAACGTTTCATGGACAATAAATGTTTAATACTGCATAAGTTGTAGTATGTCTTACAGTTCAATGGGATTATAGTTGTCTAAAGCTACTTGAACATTTGATTGTTTCTAGGAATGTATGTAAGTTGTGATTGCTTGTGTTAATTAACTAGTGAGTTTATTGTGTTGTTCTGGTTAGTGATCAGCTTTACCCAACTGGCAGTAGTTGTAATTAAGGTTGTGGCAAGGAGAATCTAGTTGCAGGGCAGGACTAAAAGCCTCACGAAGGGTCACAACCAAAACCACCACTGCTACTGAAGACGTTGTGGCCTTTAGTCTATGTCTGTTGACTTAAATTCCATGTATATACTAATGATGACAAAGGTAGTAGATCTAAGCATTTAAAATTAATATTTCATGTTGGCTGTCAACTTGGTGTCTTGCAACTAAGGTCATGAAATAAATTTGAATTTGCTAAATGATGTACTGATGTTTCATACAGTAACTGTTTGTAAAATTGTGCCCTTCTGTTCTTACAGGTCCAGCATGCCAGCAAGCAAATTAAAGTAGACAAGCAATACAAAGGCATTGTAGACTGTGTAGTGCGTATTCCCAAGGAGCAGGGCTTCCTGTCCTTCTGGAGAGGCAACTTGACCAACGTCATTAGGTACTTCCTAACACAAGCTCTCAACTTCGCCTTTAAGGATAAGTATAAGAAGATTTTCCTGGATGGCGTTGACAAGCGCACCCAGTTTTGGAGGTACTTCGCCGGTAACCTCGCCTCCGGTGGTGCCGCCGGAGCCACGTCTCTGTGCGTCGTTTACCCCCTTGACTTTGCCAGAACCCGTCTGGCGGCTGATGTGGGAAAAGGCGTTGCGGAGAGAGAATTCACAGGCCTTGGAAACTGTTTAGTAAAGATCTTCAGGTCTGATGGTCTGAGGGGCTTGTATCAGGGCTTCAACGTGTCCGTGCAAGGCATCATCATCTACAGGGCGGCGTACTTTGGCATCTACGACACCGCAAAAGGTAGGAGTTAGACATGAGGCAGATTGCCCCTTTATTGTGACTCCCAGGGCCATGGCTAGAATCTGCTAACATCAGGAGCTGAACAAGGGTTGCATGATAATTGTTACACTGAAAATCACAATTATTTTGCTCAAATTATCATAAATGTTTTCATTTGAGTAATATAACTTAACATTTCATTAAAAATTATTGCACTTGCTCTCACATGCTACATTTATTTTATTTCACGTTTTGTTTTTCTATCAAAACAGCGTCGAAGGTGCATTTATTCAGCAAACACGATCGCAAACAGTGTAACTAAGACACATGTTTGGATGCCTAGCAGTTCATCAAAGAGGGTTTTTACCAGTTTAGCATAATGGAAATGTCAAATGAATAAAATAAAAAATAAATACATACATACATAACCAACAGGCCAAAATTGCGGAGTTCACCGAGAGATTCAATTTTCCATGTTAGATTTATAATATTTACCAGATTTGGGGAGAATTGCATCAATCCCCTTGAAGCAGTATTTAAAAATTCACCTTAAATCCACATTTAATCCAAAATGTCTGGCTTCCTGTTGGGTGAAGCTAATGATTAATTGAATAATTTTGACCACAAAAGGAAAACACTGTGTGACAATAACAATTGATCAGAACTGTTGTAGTTTAACACTTCATCACACCACATGTGGTTGGGACACTTCACTTTCATAAAACCTTGAGAATGTAGCTGTGAACAGAGTTTGTTAAGCTGCTAATCATAAATCATTAACACTTTGGTTTTTCATTGAAATATCTTTGTTGTACAGGCATGCTGCCCGACCCAAAGAACACTCATATTGTGGTCAGCTGGATGATTGCTCAGACAGTCACTGTCGTCGCCGGTTTCATATCGTATCCCTTTGACACAGTACGCCGTCGTATGATGATGCAGTCTGGATGTAAAAGAGGTAATATCCGACCCCTCTTTCCTCCCATGCTCCATACAAAATTCACATGCCTTTGGATGTTTGGTTGTGCTTAGTCTTAATATGATGTTAAAGGAAAAGTTTGCCCGAAAATGCAAATTTGCTAAAAATGAGATTTGTAGAAATGTGCCATTAGATCATTAGCTCACCAGTGGATCCTCTGCAGTGAATGGGTGCCGTCAGAATAAGAGCCCAAACAGCTGATAAAAACATCACAACAATCCACAAGTAATCCACACCACTCCAGTCCATCAGTTACATCTTGAGAAGACAAAAGGTGAAACAAATCCATCAGGACATTTTTAACTTCAAACCATTGCTTTTTGCGAGTCCTCGATCCATAATATTGTTTTACCGTTATTTTGTTTCGCCTGAATCAGTAGGGAAATCTGCACAGATCAAGCACCATTTACCAGTGAAAACAGTCCAAAATAGCTCTAAACAAATATGTGGTAGGATTTTGATGGACTTTTTAGTTGGAGGAATCGTTATTACGGTTTATGGACTCATATTATGGCCAGAAGTTAAAATGTCTTAATAATAGGTTGTTTCTTACAAACACACAGCGTTTGTCTTTTCGAGATGTTAACTGATGGACTGGAGTGGTGTGGATTATTGTGATGTTTTGATCAGCTGTTTGGACTCTCATTCTGACGGCACCCATTCACTGCAGAGGATCCATTGGTGAGCAAGTGACGGAATGCTATATTTCTATAAATCTGATGAAGAAATAGAACTCATCTTTGTATTTTTTTTGACTTTTTTATTTTTTATTTTTGGATGACCTGTTGCTTTAAGTGTTTAATTCTTTTTCTGTTTTAGCTGACATAATGTACGGCGGCACCATTGACTGCTGGAGGAAGATTACACGTGATGAGGGTGGCAAGGCTTTCTTCAAGGGTGCCTGGTCCAACGTGCTCAGAAGCATGGGTGGAGCCTTCGTCCTGGTTCTGTACGACGAGTTCCAGAAAATCACTTAAACACTTTATAGATTTCACTGTGTGAAGAAAAAAACTGTGTAGTGTATGTGTGGCTTTACTTGTGCAGCTAGTGTTGTATATAAGTTATATAAAAGATAATATAATATATGCATAATATTTTCCCCCTTTTTCTTTTCTAAAATGTTTCCTCTCTTCCCTGACTTATCACTGGTACTGGATTCTTGAAAACTTCAGTGTGCTTGGCTGGATTTAATCTTTATTATATTTAGAATACAAAAGGCTAAGATGCATTTATTCTGTAATGTTTTTATCAATTTTACTTCCAAACCTGAGCTAAAATTGAACTGAACCAAATTTTGCTTCATACACAAATCTTTGATTTCTGTCAATACATTTTTTCCCATTATTGTATTGGGGTGATTTGTTCTATAAGAACAGTCCAATATATGATCGTTATTATTACTACAATGATTGGAAACTGTTTTCCATAGTGTGTTACGTTTTATTACTGGCTGTCGCTGTCATTGCTGTGTATACTGAGCTGTTATTTGGACACACAAAGGTGTTCATACTGGTTATGTTCTATTTACAGTTCTTGTCAAACGGAAGAAAATCCATAATTTAATTACAAAATAAATGTAATCTGTTACAGTTGTAACTGTACGTGTGTAATTAAATGACAGTTACTTATGAAAATGTTAATGATAACGAAGGAAGGTTACATCTAAATATTTTCACACACATACAGATTTGATTGATTTCTTTCCAAAATTGCACTGACCGCTCTAAAATATGAGACACCAATGTTTCAAGAGTTTAGGACACAGAATAGGACACATGCCTGTACAATAACTGTTTTATTTCCTATTTGGGTTTGTGTGTATGCTTTATTTTTTAAGATGAACTGTTTTTATCCAAGGTGTAGTTAGATGCCAGTGTTTCCTGTCATGGCTATGCAAAGATTAGATTTCAAAAACAGCATCATAGCTATTAAACCATATCGTGTTAGAACAATCTCAAAGTAAAAAAAGGTGCTAAAGTCTGTTTTTGTGGTGGCTGTGCTTTAAAATGAATTTGTCTTATTTTAAGTGATGAAGGATTTTGATCCGTGTTAAGTACTGCTGTAAGGTTAACCCTGCCTGCTTTATATGTTTCAAAATGATCAACATTAAATATAGAAATTAAATTTAGAAAAATAATCAAATGTAATCAGTTACATTAATAAAGTAACTGAAATAGTTACTCTGCTTACTACATTTTAAACAGGGTAATTTGTAATCTATAACCTATCACATTTCCAGAGTAACCTTCCCAACACTAGTTTTAAACAAGCTGTGGTTTGTTCATCAACCGGATCATCTGTCTAAAAGTGTGTGGTGCTAGTGCAGCATTGAAGTTATGAATGTACTTTTCTGAGAATTTCCCATACAGTAACTGATTTTCAAATGACAAATCACTGTCAAAAATCACACCCAAATCTTTAGGAGATGACCTATTTACACCACTGATATATGTTTGCATTAGCCTACTCTGAAAACCAATGTCATGGTAATGTTATTATTATTTTGATATGTATTATTTTGGTAATATGTTATTTTAAGGACCAGTTCTCACTAGCATGCATATTACTTATAAAGCACATATTAATGCCTTATTGTGCATGACCATATTATAGATCTCAAAAGTCATTAATAGTAAATAGTGATAATTGGACCTTAAAATAAAGTGCGACCATTATGGATAATAATAATAAAAGGAGGTTGCAAAAAAATATTGAATAAAAAGGTACCATTAATTGTGGCCAACTTGTATTTAAGGAAAAGAGAGAGATTTTTGTAAACTTTTAAAATAAATGATCAAAATGATTAACCATGCAGATTTGTTTTCACAGGTTTCTTTGTTCATATTTACCAAGGCAACCAATAATTCTGACCACGACCACAAATGAACCCAAAGCACAAAAGAACATATGGTGCATTATATTTATTCATTTTCATTTTATTTTATTTTTGTTTGAATACTCATGCAACTGTCCGCTAAACATTAGGCAAATAAAATTGTGCGCCTAAATGTTTAATGCTGATTAAATATTTTATACAGAGTAACTGAGCTTGTATAATTTAGTGTGGATCATTCTTAAGCAAGTAGATACTGAACATTTCCCAGCAGCACAACAAGGAGTATCAGGTCAGGTGTGACAATCCTTTCAGCACTATTGTGCACTTCGAGTGATGTTTCTCCACCTTTACCTGATGATTAAGAGACAAAAGTCGAATTACTTAATAAATGGTGCATTGATTTTTCCTTTTCCCTGTACGAAAGTGA
>JAHKKF010532698.1:0-10410 GCA_019740295.1 Labeo calbasu
TGTGTGTGTGTGTGTGTGTGCAATCTAGGAAAACCCACATGGTAAAATTTTACCTTTTATAGCCACATAAAAGCTGGGTTCAAGCCATTTCCAAAACTGTTTTTATTCTGTCCATAGCTTGAATGGAACAAAAGTATGGCTGAAGTTGGCTGATCACTATGATTTTCAGGAACAGAATTTTGAGAAAAACTGGTTTAAAGAGAGGCAATGAAAAAAAAAAAGCACGACAGTCAAGTATATTTTTGTAATATATACAAAATGACCCAAAGGAACACACAACACTTGCAAACATTTGAACATTAAGTGTATATCTGTCGTAAAACATCGCAGTTTACAGCGTTTACAACTTGTAGTTTTGTCTTCTAAACTTGTAGTTTTATTTCACACTGTCACCATTTGAACTAAATGAATGTAATGAATAGGGTTAATATGAAAATAGTGCTGGTCCCTTAAAGAACGAGCACGCTTCATTACACAAGCAGACTAACGTTAGCCCGAAGAGGACAGTAATTTAATAAGTTTTAGTTTCAGTTGTTTATCATAGCCATAGACTCTGAACTTTTGATCACCCTTGTATGTTTAGATAGCACCACTAGTGTATCTTGTAGCTATTTTTCCTTACTAAACAAGTGGAATTTGCCAAGATATTTTCAGAGATCATAGACAAGATGTCATAGAATAATAATTGAATAAAAACCCAATTTTGACAAAAAAAAACAAACAAAAAAAAAAAAAATGACGTTCAACCCATGTTTTTTTTTTTTTTTTTTCTTGAAAATGCCCCAGTGCCACATCTGATGGGTTTTCCTAGACCGCATCACACACAATATAAATTGTAATTTAAAAAAACAAAACAAAAAAAAAACAATTATTTCGCTAGATAACACCCTTCTTCCTTGTCTGGGATCGTTTAGAGCCCTTTGAAGCTACATTTAAACTGCATTTTGGGCCACCATAGAAGTCCATTATATGGAAACAAAATTTCTTTACGACTGAAGAAAGAAAGACATGAACATCTTGGATGACAAGGGGGTGAGTAGATTATCTGTAAATGTTTGTTCTGGATGTGAACTTCTTCTTTAAGTGTGAACACAGTTCCAAGTGGTCGGTTCAGTACCGATATAAACTCAAATCACACCAGTCACCAGAATCAAGCTCATTTTTAAGTATAATGTCCCTCACTTCTTCATATGAATATATTGCTAGGTGTTTCCTTTATTTTGTCAAGCACTGGTAAATTAAAGTGCTAAATTCTAGTACAATACTGTGCAGCATGTCGTTAGCTAGCAGCATACAACAGCCACTTACTGTCAAGGATGCCATCATTTTAACTGGTCAGTATTTCACGTCTGAAATGCTTTCTCTATACCTGCCAATATCCGGCTATTCAGCTGCCTAATGGACATAGTGTAAAGACTACCTCATTACAGCCCATTACAGGGGAAAGAAAAATTAAATGTGAATGAAGAGAGAAAGAGCACTAGAGAGAGAGAGAGAGAGAGAGAGAGAGAGAGAGAACGACAAAAAGAGAAACAAGAAAATGAGACTAAATGCAGTTTGTTCTACAGTGTTCATATTAAGTCTACCGTTGCAGTTTGCAGTCGCCCTGCACGGTTTTGCTCACAGATAACCAAAACAGCTGTAAATGGCCATTAAATGATAGCATCAGTATCAAAGCGTGCTGTGTAAATTGCCAAGCAGACCTCTATGCACTCTCACATTCCTTCACGTGAGAGCGCTTTAATGGTTGCATATGGCTTTCATTTGGAAAGAGCCTGGACAATCCTTTAAGTTGGGAACTCCGATAAGCAGGAGAATGTCAGAAAGCGCTCAGTTCCTCAGGTCATTTACAGTGTGAAAGTCAAGTGGTGTTATATTATCTAAAAAGCGATTGCAGTAGATATTTCCGTTACCCACTGAACACGCCTTAACTAATATTTGTAAGTGACGAAACCGAACTAATCTAACCTTGTTTTGTCTAAGTAATGAAATTATGGAGCCATGTGTTTTGTTTGTTTGTTTGGTTTTCACAGGTTTAATGGTACATTGTCAGCTCTGAAAACATGTTAGTGTCGACAACAAACACAGGAGGAAATGTACAGCATCGTTACAGCATGTGCTGGATGAGACTTTAGAATGTTTTTTTTTTTTTTTTTTTTCCTTGAATATCACACCCTTAATTTATTGTTACACTTTTTATTTTTTATTTTTTAAACCTCATTTAAACAATAAATAAATAAAAATACATTTAGAAAATTAGTCTTGCAGAATCTTACTATTCACATTTTTGGACAAAAACTGGTCAGATCAAAGTATTACATGTTTTGAGGGCAAAAGGAAAGTTAAAAACCCATATGCACAAACACTCTGACTTTCATGCTCAGATGTTGACCCTGTCTCAACCAACCGTCCACCCTTTGGTCTCCTCCTTGACCTTTGTCAGAATAAGCCTCTTTAGGGAACAGATGTCCTACTTTGCTATGACAAGTCCAGGTCAGACCTATAGACAATGCATCACCGAAACCCCTCGCCACAGTTCCTGACCGCCGAGCGGCGTCATCACGTACGCGCGCTGCTGTCAAGTTCATACGCTCGCCTTGTCAAAACAGACAAACGTTTAGCACCAAGAGTTTAGCACCTGCAACAAGACAAATGCATCCCAGCAGTTTTCAGTGTGGCTCCTTCTCGTTCGAGCACACGGAGGGCATGTGCTGTTTGCGTGCATTAAGTATTTAGTATGACCTTAATATGAATAATTTAACAACACACACATTTATACATTATATATTATACAAATAACTGTGTGTAACATAATATTTATGTTTTAATGTCTAGGCATACGCTGTGAAAAATCTAAAGTTAATCTTGCAATTTACTGTGTATGGTTGATAATTGTTGTGTGTTTAACAATTAATGCATTATACTACCGTAGGCATGCATTATATAGTCAAGGGAACGCATGCTATAATGCGCAAGGGACGACACATAACGAAATAAAAAAGCAGCTTCATCCAATATTAAAAGCCAATATTAACACATTACTTTGATCCAGATGTTACATTGCCATTGCCAGAATCCAATTACTCACTCTCAGGGGGAGGAGGGTACTGGGGGCAGCGGCGAGTAGAGCCCGTGGCGGCCATCGATTTGCCCGTCAGCACAAAGACCCGCGGTGGCTCTGTCTTTAGCACAGGCGCTTACACCTGCGTTGTGCGTGTGATGTGGACGAACGAACGGGAGGACGTGGAGACGCGTTTCGTCAGCCTGAAAACACCCCAGTTCTTAAGGGTAAGATGTGGGGGGAATGCACTACTGAGAGCAAGATCAATTGAGTGTACATCTGGCACTCGCTGTTGAAAATCAATCTTTAAAAAATGAACGTTAATGTTAAAAACTAATGTTGAAGAAATATGGAATATGCAATCGTTTTGATATAGAGAAAACAAGATGCCTTTCTTATTTCAACATTGTTTGTTCTTTCCTCTTTAAATACAGTATAGCTCTCACAGATTCAGCAATTATTTGACAATTCCGAAATCTCTTTGACAGAAACATATAGAACATAATAATAAAAATTTATTTAATATAATTACATAACCCTCCAAAAAAATAAATAAATAAAAAACACAAAAATGAAATGTACATTTATGAAGGGGTTACACAAAGTATTTCTAGTGCGTTTTATTTGTTATACTATGCAAATCAGCTATTAAAGAAAATGTTCGAAAGGGATCGGTCTACTCTCAAATTAGTCTTGGAGTGTCTGACCTGTCTGAAACACCAGTCCACTGATTGATTCAGTTGTTGACAGTGTCCAGACTCCAAAAATGTTCCAACTGTTTCACCTGTTCCCAGTATGGAATTTGGGTCTACTTGAGACAAATCAAATATGATCTACATAAATTCCAGTATGGCATCTAATTATTCATGCCACAATGCATGCTGGAAAAACCACAAAACCATTTATTTCCTCACCGCTTAGCCCTGTTTGAACTCCCTAATCCAACTAATTGTCACGTGCAGTGCTAATCAAAGGAGCGCACGACTAAGGAGTAATCCAAAAAATGGTCTTTAATAATAAATCCAAGGGAAACAAACATAGAGAACTCAGGAGCAGATCAAACAGTAAGCATGTCCACATAACAACCGCCGAACAGAGAACAAAAGGAGGAGAGGTTAGAATCCCTCCCGAGAATCGGAGCAAAAATCTTGTCGAGCACCTCGATCGGTCCCGATGTTCGGCACGGATTATCTGGTAATGTGAGGCGTTCACATATCGAATCTTGCACCTCCCGATCTGCTCTCACGCAAATCGGGGCCGCCCCGATCACATCGAACATGTTTGATATTCAGGATTTTAAATCGGGATGATCACGGCTATGATTACGTCAGTACTTTCATAACAGCCAATGCGCGACCGCAAAACAACTGCTGTGTGATACAAATGTTTGGTTCATTCAGTCACTTTCATTATTAAGTGGGACATGTGTATGTGACCAAGTCATTTAGCTAGCAAATATATATATATATATATATATCTTGTTTTCTGTCCTTTCTGTAGCTGAAACCATAGAGCATGGCTGATTAAATGAGTATCGTGAAAATAATCCAAGTTACTTTGGATAAAAGTAAATATGGGTAATGCCAAATGGATATACGCAAATATTTCTGACAAACTCTTATAGAGATTTTATTTTATTTTAATTTGTTTTATTATTTTATTTTAGCCCTCTTTGTTCATATGGCTAAGGAGCAAGACAAAGCTTACAGTGGCTCTGACGTTCAAACCTTTAACTATATCCTAAATGTCACAGAATGTCAGTGAAGCATGGAATGCCGCAGGTTACTCCCTTTGTTCCCCTAGGTAACTAAACTTTTATTTTCTCCGATATATGTGCTTCGGGGATCTGGTTAGTGTGGCATCACCTTTACCATTTCTGTAATTCACATCTGCTGCTGTGAACAAAAAGGCCTTTAAAAATAAATAAGTAAATAAAAATAAACACACCTGGAAAATTGCTGGGGAAAAATCTGTGTGAATGCAAATCAGCATGTAGCTTTGAAACAACGTTCATTATGAAAACCACTACTGTAAGTGGTGCCTGGAGAAGCGGGTATACTGTATACACATAATAATTTATTCACTGGTTTAAGAAATTTCTGATCATAAAAAAATCCTGCTTCTTTTCATTTTTAAGGTATTGTTTTCGTTGTAATGTACTGATTCAGATTAGCCATCAATAATAATTTTTATTTTACCCTGACATGCTCTCGCATATGAACAGGCAGCATCTGGGGTGGAGGAACATTTGCATTCATTCACATGCGATTGAATTAGCTATTTATGTGGTGGACTGTCATGACTTTGGCTAATGCTGGACGCTACTGAATGATGCGCATATTGATTTAGAAGCGGGTATACGCAAAGTCCACTGATAAAGAAGTGGGTATACGCCGTACCCTGCACTACACCACTGTGTATATACATAAAATTGACTTGGGCTGTACTTCTCAACACTGATGAACACTGGGATGTCCCTGAAGCCAAATACAAATATTTGGAAACAAATGAATAGTGACTTAAAATAGAATAAGGGATTCTACCAAATAATAAGAAAATGATAAGGAAATGTTCCAAATAACAGACTGATCTTTTAGACTGTTAGAAATGCACAAGGAAGAGCACCATTTTAATCAACCTATTTGAAACAACAGAGATAATCTATTTTGGGCAATTTTTATTTGTTTATTTGTGACATCACGAAGAGCGGAATTCCTTGTATGGGCACGCGCGCACACACCGACCAGAGCGAGAGCGCGCCCATCAACGTGCTTCGGCAGCGCTGCACAGGACTCGCTCGAGAAGAACGTCTCCAAAAAACTGTGGTTTTGGATGTGACACGAAGATAACCTTGTTCAGCTTCCCAAAGAACCCAGTGTTACGTGAATGGTGGATGCAGTTTGTTTTTCAGGGAAAGCAAGTGTGTTTGTTTGTTCCCGTCGTTTTGGTGACAAATGTTTTATAAACGGGGCCCAGTTTGACGCTGGTTTTGCCCAGTGTAGTTTCTCCCTGTCACCCCACGACGAAATGGACCATCCAGTTTAATTTGAGCTTTAGATCACGTGCCTGGAGCTGCTGTTGCACCAAAGAAGGAGATTGCTCTTTTTTTGTTCACATACAAACTGCAGCTAAATCCGGTTGTCAGTTCACCTTTTATTCCTTAATCACGTTCTGTACACACATAATTCACTGAAATGAAATACGGGAGTGACAACCGCATTCGACAGCCGCATCATCTCCGGAAAAATACAGATACTGACAACCGCACAAACGGAAATTCTATGCCGTGCATACAGAACTGAACTGAACTGAACAACTAGTTGTTAATGACGTATTTAAAGACGCATCAGAAATGTGTCTCTGTCTGTATGTGAGATTCAGGAAAATAACAGTGAAAAAAGTTTTACCTTAGCACGTTTTGACACGGGGCTAGTTGCACTCACGAGCCCCAGAAAACAAACAAACAAGGACAAGCACAAAAAATACTAAAACACCCAAATGCTTATATATATATATATATATATATATATACATATATATACATATATACATACATATGCAACAGACCACATTATTAACTCCATTAAGTGCCTAGCTTTATGAGCTAAGACCAAACAACATATCTAAAAGTCCTTGTAAATATCAGCACTCTCTAAAGCAGCCTCCAGAGCATATTAGCAGTAGTTTAATTAAAATTGATGGACAAAAAGTGTCTTTAGCCAAGAAATAGCAGATACCAAACAGTTAAATTCGTATTCATTCGTATGGCAAAATGTTGCTATGGTTACAAATGCGGGAGTAACTGTTGTTCCACCCTGGTGAAAAAAATACGGGAGTATGTTTTGATGCTGGTTTAAGCTGGTCCTTGACCAGCAACATGACCGGCATAAACCAGCAAAGGACCAGCATAAACCAGCATCAAAACATACCTACCAGCATATGCATATGTTCCTGCATTTAAATGCGGTTGTCAATCCTGCAATTTGCAGTGTGTGCGTGGCCTTTATTGCGAGTCCTGCTCAGTGTGAAAGGACCTTAATACTATAACACTAGAGGAACTGTAAACTAAGATTTGACACTTGGTCGGTGGTGACAGCATTGCATGTCTGTCAAGGTAGCAGTAAAGCATGAGCTGTTCCTGTTCGTCCTGTTCACCTGGAGAACCTGGTGACGCACTGAGGAATGAGTTTACCAGCCTAAATAATATGTGCCAGTGTGAAATCTTACAGATGATGCCCAGGCGATGACAGTGAGCTCCTACTGCAGTTACATCAGCAGTAGTGATGTTTAGTTTGTGAACATATCTGTGTTTATTTACAAATCTAAAAAGTGAACAAAATGGTTTTGTTCGTTTTCATACACTGAGAGATATTTCTTACTCACTGAAGTCTCGCCTCTTTGAAGCCAGCGTCTTTTAAAGGTTGTTTCTATTCTGTACATATTTACACTTTCCCGAATTACATTTCCCACATTTACAGTATATTATTTTTGCTTCAAACTGATGTTATTAAAAAAAGGGCTAACAAAAGTTTAAATTAAGTTTTTTTTTTTTTTATTTATGCGTTTGTTTGTTTGTTTAAATAAATAAAGTAAACACTGTTCTGATGTGGTTTGCAGTAGGGCTTCAGAGGGAGTGATCGAATATTTTACACTTATAATATTTTATAGAACACAATAATATATAATAATAAAGAATAAAATATTAATATTTTATTATTTCTCTCCTTTAACTGCCATAATTAATCTGTCTGCATTTTCTCCCTCTTTGCGAATGGAATAGTGAAGTTTTTATTTAGCTCCTAAAGCAAATGGGAATGCGAAAATTGTATTTGCTGAGGTCTCCCATTCTCTATAGAGTCTATTACTGTAGACGTTAAACCATCTATAGTTTATTTTCTGAAATGTTCCGAAATGTGGGAGAAACTCAACATGTGACTTATTCTCCTTTACACAATGAATGCATTATATATGCATCAAAGTATCGAACGACAATGACAAAACATTACAAAGAGACTAGAAACTCAGTTTTTAGGTCATTACTGTCTTTGTTGTGTATAGATTAATAAAAGTCAACAGTTCACAAAATAGATGATACATTGGATCTGTTTTCTTGTTGTTTGTGAGGAAGACATTTGTAGACACACAAATAGTATAGTATTAGTAAATCTGTTGTTTTTTGTCACAGATTAATTGAATTACACATAAAAGAAATGCATCTGCCTGCCCCCACTGATGAAAATGTAAAATAAAGGAATGTTTTAACTCTTGTACTGCCAAAATCAAAAGAGCCCTCAAGCCAAACTGTCCTTTATGATATTCTGGTCTCTAGATGTGACTTTGTGTGTGTGTGTGTGTGTGTGTGTGTGTGCGCGTGTGTGTTATCATCCATCAAGGAAATAGATAGACAGATAGATAGATAAATAGATACATAGATACATAGATAGATAAAATAAATAAAACCTGATACTGACATGCAAAGTCTTGAAGTGAATATACATTCATATTACAAATGCCACAGGACAAGTTATGCTAAACTTTTTGTTTGAGTTTGTTGAGTCGGTCTATAGGATTGTCAACAGAATGAAAAACACTTTGTGAAAACAATTCTCTTTCTAGGGTTTCGAGGATGTTGCAGACTTCACTAGCAGTCTTTGTCATGCATAACAACCCTGGCATGTTTGGCATGTGAGCTCTGCCGATCGGGCATCTGATGCTGGCGAGGGCATGTAAATGAACGAGGGGAAATGACGGCGGTTTACTGCACTTCCCATAGTAATTTCACAGCTGTCATCCCCTGTGAGAGCAGCTCACCTTTACAAGAGAGAACGCATTACACTTTCATAGTGTGCTTGGCTCAGGCCTCTTCCCAGGATTAAAGGAACAGCCCAGAATTAAAAATCTGCCGTCATTTACTCAACCTCACATCACTCAGAGCCTCAGTAGAGTGTGTGAGCTGCTATTTTCCATGAAACAAAAGTGGATGGAGACCATGACCCTACAAAAAAAAAAAAAATCAGTATCAACAGATCTAATTAAATTGGTTAATTAATTGGTAAATTGGCTAATTAAAACTGGTTAAATAAATGGCCACTTCTGTGTAGTTAAAGGGAGCGCACTTTCATGACTTACTCTTAACACAGTGAAGTACACTTATAAAAAGTGGATTTTGTGTTAATGTCAAATTAAATGTTTTTCATTTAAAAGCACTTTTTGAATAATGTGTTAATATTATTTTGCAATGCTTTAAAAAACACTTTATTTTCATGTATTGACAAACCTGCTAAAGCATGTGTACTGTAAACAGGGGTACACATACGTTTTTTTTTAGCCAGATTCTCATAAGAGTACCTGGAGATTTTGTTTGGTCCTCACACTACACATAGTGTGACCCATTAAAAAACATTTTATTTATTTATTTATTTTGTTATTATTATTATTTTTTTTTTTAAATGTGAATTTAATTGTTGCCTTCCGATTGAAGAGTGTTCGGTGAAGAGCGTCAGTGAATAAAATGTCGCATTTTTACACTGTGCTTTGAAAACAGCAGCGAATAGCCTAGAGTTATGCTTTAATTTTGAATAGCAGTCTTATACAGCATTACAGTTTGTTGATCTAAAATGGTAATTGTGGATTGACAGCTGCAACCATGTCGCTACATAAATGCACACTCTGAACTTATTTACACAGCACTTTATATATATATATATATATATATATATATTGGTTGCGCTAACCCCTGACTGTAAAGTATTTGATAATAATTAAACTGTAGTGCGTTATTTGATATTAGAAATAAATATATGTAAATTTATGGCATACAGTTTAAATAGAATGACAATGAAGTATATTTTAGTTTAACCTAAATGTTTCTCAGTACATTTGGCAGTATACTTTAACAATATTGCAAAGACAACAGTGATTATGAAATTTAATGAGATGTTATTAAGCCCTACTTAAAAAAAAAAAAAAAAAAAAAACACTCCTTAGTTTTTTTTTTTTTTTAAGGTATGCTAAAATGTACTTCTTTTTCAGTTTATCTATCTGTCTATCTGATCAGCCTTGTGCTAGTCACATACCACAGTATCTGTGTTATTTCTATTTCATACTATTTCAGTGTGTTTTAATGAACAATTTCAAGTTAAGGAAATTCCCTATTTTGCCAGCTCTTTTTCCTATAACATACGCAAATTTAATTGGGCAAATTTGCTCAAAATTAATTTGTTAAATTATGTAGTGCAGATATTCCCAGTGCAGAGTTGAATCAAAGTCATGCTGTCTGCTTCCAAGTTCTTTGCTGCCAGGCTTGCTCGAGAAGCAAAATATGTGTTTGCAGTGTGTGTGTGTGTGTG
>JAHKKF010532698.1:10460-27103 GCA_019740295.1 Labeo calbasu
GTCTAATCCTGGCCCTCATCGGTTAGACTGTATGTGCAGTAAACAGACACTGAGGCATTACTGAGGGAATTTAAAGTGTCCTAGAAGAGCAAGAACACACATTTGCTTTAAAATAAATAAATAAATAAATAATTAAATAAACACATAGGGATGCTTTGTGCATTACAACATCGGTAATGCTAGTTCAGACAGAAATCGTTAGCAATTCATTAATTAACATACTGGCTTAGAAATAGTCTAAAATGATTATGAAAAAAGAATGGACATTTTTATTTCATATTGTGTTTACTTCTGTTTTCCAGTTTTACACTTTAAATGACCATACTTTAGGTAGATTTTTAATTTGACACCTAACATGTATATGTGCAAAGTTCACATGTTGTGGTAATTTAGTGAATTTAGCACATGCACACAGGAGCACCCGCATGAGATACGTGTTTGTTTGCGTGTCAGGATTTTGCAGTCTGTAGAACCTCTACACAAAGTTATCTGCAATACATCGCTCATAATAAGACACAGTAACAATACAAGGTTCCTTAAACTTGACCGTGACAAAATATAAAACCAAATTACTGTAATGCAAAAAGTCCAGATTAAGTCAATGCACATTAATTATCCATTTTTTTTGTAAATTACAAAAGCATACTGTAATATATTATATCCAATCAGAAGTCATTAGTCAGGTCTTTACTATGGTGAGAGTTAGCACAGTTGGATTTAATTACGTACCGTACTTGGTGAATGCTCATTGTCCTGAAGTAGAGGTCACAGACCAAGTCACACAAGGTTGGAGAGATAAACAGGACGCGCACTCACGTCCGCTGATCGCCCCCTGAAAGGTGTTTGGTATCGGACCTGACCATTTGGGACACTTTTACATGGACAGATCAAACTTCAGAAATGAAATCCAGCAGGTCACCTTTAGGATATTTTTTTTTCTTCTTCTTCTTCTTATTTGTGCATGTAAATTGAACCTGCCATGATGGGGCACAGTCTAAAATTAACTTATGTACTGTATGTTACCATACAACAGCTCTGCAAAATACAAAAACAATGTCTGTAGTCTAGAGTTAGGCAGTGTATACTGAAATAAATAAATACATACTACATATTCAATTAGAATTTTAGTATTCAATATTTTGTCTCTATTTACTATTCTTAGGCCCACAATCTGGATGCTGAAACCATAATGTCTGAATATCATTGCATTAAATACTGTAAGAAGGCATCAAAACAAGTGATATTTATTTGGAATTATAGCACATTTTAATATAGCAATAGTTGATTTGCAATAGCTTACCTTTCAAGGAAAATATTTAATTGAAAACAAAGATCATTTGTTTCATCATTTGTTTGCAGATGCCGCTTGATTCATTATTTTGAAGTAACCTGCTGTAATGTGATGCAATTCATATATGTTATATGGCGTTCATAAAATATTTTATTTTTTTATTATTATTTTTTTTTTTTACCACTGTGCCTACTACAAACTAAACGAGTTGTTGTAATTAAGCAATGTTTTGCATTCACAGACTTCTGATATGTTCATACCAAGTTCAGAAGAAATATGACAGAATATCTTCAAATGAACAGCTGCTTAACTCACTCGTGCATCAAGCATCTCTTATCACGGCACAGTTGTGTAATCAAACACCTCTGTTACCGGCGACGCGTTTCTGGGGAACTCTAAGTGGCACTTGTTTGCACACAAGCAGCCTTTGATGGTACAGAAACTGTTTGTGCTTTGAGCGTCGCCCTTTAACAACACGTCTCACCGCTATTTGCATAATATCCGTCAAACAGTTGAGCATCTAACAAGTTTCGCAAAACCTTAACGACCTAGAGAGCATCTTGTTTTTTGCACGTCAGTCCTTCGTATCTGCACGCGATACGTGAGTTTCGGCCTCTTATGACACGTTTATGCCAGTACGGCACAACCCGTGCTGGATTTTTGCAGATGGCAACAAAAAAACTTCTTATCGCAGCATTTGTTTGGGATAGAAAAAGAGTTTTTCTCTCTCTCTCTTTTTTTGTTCCCCCTTATGTGATTATGTGTTTGTTTATTTATTTTTCTGCTGAACGCAGCTGCTCGGACCCCTCCATGCAGAAACGCCCAATATGGCTCCACGGCTGTACACGAGGCTGGGGGCCAAGAAGGCCAATTTTCAGAGAAAGGCACCGGTGGAATATCACTTGCGATGGCTCCCAGTGGGCATCATTTTCAGACACCCCCCTTCCATTTACTTGCATCTTTTTCTTCTTCCTCCACCCGTGTGCACGCTGCGGCGTGTGTGTTTGCTGACATGAGCACTCAGGCAAGCTGGTAACGGCTCTCGTAGCAGCGCATCTGTTATTGAACAGTCAGTCGTACGTGCGGCGCAGGAAAACTCAATTGGAATCTCAACAGTGTCACGGCTGTGAGCCGAGCGTAATTCCCGTCACTATCGCAGAGGAACGTGCAGCGTTCACAGCGTACCGCAGATTTGCCCCGGTAAAGCACGCCTGCCACTCACAGCGACGCTCGCCGGTGATTGCTTTACTAGCAGTGCGGGATGCAAGCAAAGTCATTAAAGCTTTCCTCTGATTGTCTCTCTCTTTATATGCTGCATTTCTGATTCAGTGTGAATTTGGTTGCAGTATATACTGTACAAGTGATCAAAATAATTCTTGTTTATTATGCAGCACGTAAAATGAGACGGTATGTCCATAAATGCATTCTAAGGGTTGGATTGTGTTGGAAAAAGAATTGTCTTGAATGTGCACTTGTACTGTACTAGTATATAAGCTATAAATGAAGAAGACAGCTACTTATGTGTAAAGATAGTTCACTTAAGTGAACTTTCAATAAGTGCAAATGTAATGTCAAATTAAAAATTAAAAAGTACTTTTTTTTTTTTTGGTTCTTGCTTTAAAAAATACACTTATTTTAATGCATTGTACAACATACTAAAGCACATGTAAAGTACAATTATATATAATAAGGGTTATAATTTAACATTTAATATTTCTATTATATTTGACGTAAAATTATAGTTTAAACTGTCATGTGTCCATATTACATGACTGCGAATTTGACCGGATATAGCAGTTTCCCTCAAGTTCACGTTGATGACTGAGCCAACAAGTAGCCACAAGTGTGGTACATACAGTATAACTGAACTGTCAGTACACTTGAGCTAATTCTGTTCATTTTTTTTAAACCTACCAAACCTCTTTTTGTTAAGGATTTTTTTTTTTTTTCATTTATTAACATAAATGACATTTGGTTTCATATTTTCTTGTGTAACGTAGTGATATGTGTACATTTTCTTAGATGTTGTATTTAGACTTTATTTAGATGTTGTAAACGCATGTGTGAACCGCATGCGAAGTTTGTGTGCATTTACTGTATCAGAGGTATTTCCACACTGTTAAGATTATTTTAATTATGTAGTGTCTATCCACTAAGTCTATAACGTTCTACAGCATCCATGCTTCCTGCTGCCTTAGAAAGAAAGAGACAGGACAGAAGAATTCATAGCCTGATCTAATTGTACAATCTAGTCAGTCACCCTCTATCATTCACTCCGCTCAGAGCCACCACAACGCACTATGATCACTCCATCAAATAGCCGAACATAAATCTGATATTGTTGTTCTAACACTTTTAATAACACACGTCTGAATATTGCTGTGTGCACCAGAGTGATTTATTGGTCCAAAAAAATGCTATCAGCCTCACATAAGGAATCAAACGCTGGGGGCCTGCCAATAATCCCATTAACAGCATTGTTCAAACTCATTACGCATCCTGAAACAAAATAATAATCACAAATCTACAAAGTCAAAATTCCTCTGAATGATGTTGGCAGTAATTCAATTTTCTTCTTCCATCATAAATCTGCACGTGAGCTGCTTTTGCATGCTGCGCTGTGCTCTGTGTGTTAATGTTTGCCAAGTGAATTATGAATACAGGGAGGAGCAGTGCTAGCGCTGAGCTGATCTATGCTGAAGCTTCATTTCATTCACTTAAAGCAGCGGTGCTCAACCCTGGTCCTGGAGATCGACTTTCCTGCAGAGTTCAGCGCTAAYCCTGACCAAACACCTGAACCAACTAATTAGGATCTGAAGGAGCACTTGATAATTACAGACAGGTGTGTTTGATTAGGGTTGGAACTAAACTCTGCAGGAAAGTCGATCTCCAGGAACAGGGCTGGGTACCCCCGACTTACAGAGAATACAGAAGCATTTAGTTGAACAAATATTAAAGCGGTTCATCTGAAGAGCATTCAGAAAGACACGAATGATCTTTATATATGTATGTATGAATGTTTTCTATTTATTTTTTACATATGTATGGATGGATGGATGGATGGATGTCAAAATTCAATTAAAATAGCACAATCTCATAAAAAAAAAATGACACTCATTGTTTAAGATGTTAAGGAAGCGGCAACATCCATCCAGCATGTTTACGCAGACCGATGATTAAACAATAGTCCAAATGGCATGCATAAATGCAGTTTCAAGATGACAGACATGATAAAAATCTTTCTCATTCTCCTTAAAACCTTTTGATGTAAATTCACATATCACGTACTTCACATACTTTGTTCTATAGGAAAATTAAAATTGTGCCTACTTGTGATTTTCTTTCATTCATTCATTCATTCATTCATTCATTCATTCCTCTCCAGAACCTAACATGACAATAACAGTAATAAAGGCCTAGAAAGCAGGTTTTGACTAGAAGGAAAATTAATGTACTCTTCTGTACTTTCATCTGTGTTGAAAGTGAGTTTCTAAATTTGAAAACTGGAAATTTGAATAACTTGGCAATAACTTCTTTCCTCAAATCTATTTGTGTAGTCTTCTTTACTTCTCCTTTCATTTCCTATAAACTTAAGCTCTGGACAAGCTAAAAATTACAACTTGGTTTCTTTTGTTCCCTAACAAAGTTTAATTTAATTGTAGTACTCCTGTAAATATAGCTAAATATATAGCATAAAAAGGCAGATTATTTGCACTTAGTGTAAATTGACACTCCGAGAAAAATAAATAAATAAATAAAAAAATAAATAAATAAATAAATGTATGTAAGAGACATAACTTGCATTGAACATTATACAGTATACATGACTAAAAGTTTGGTCACACTTTATTTTAAGGTCCAGTTCTCACTATTAACAAACCATTAACTATGGCTTTTGCCTCAATAAACTCCTAATTTGCTGCTTATTAATAGTAAGGTAGCTTTTAACTTTAGGTATTGGGTAGGATTAGGGATGTAGAATATGTTCAATGCAGAATATAAGTACTAATAAACAGCCAATATGTTAATAATAGGCATGCTAATAAGTAACTAGTTAATAGTGAGAATTGTTCCCTGTACTAACGTGTTACTGAAAGTTTTGTAACAGGTAAACAGGTGACAAAAAATCTTACAGTACACAGAATTCTCAGTCTTTTCTGAGGACATAAGGATTGTGTGTGAGTGTGTGTGTGTGTGTGTGTGTGTTTGAAGTGCATATGGAAAGGATCATTAGGAGGAGTGGTGAATCGTTTGGTATAAATCGAGTCATTAGGTATCCATTTGTGGCAGAGTAGCTTCCATATGACAGAGTGGGGTGGCAGGTCCTCTCTCTGCGCCAGACGGCTTCTGTTCTGCACTCACATAAACAGACAAACAGATTGGCTCGTTTGCATTTCTCTGCTGGGAGACAGTTTGGCAACAGTTTATAGAAAACCTCTAACTTTTAGTCTCTCTCTCTCTCTCTCTCTCTCTCTCTCTCTCTTTTTAAGGTTTAGAGGTTTCCTGGAATGTATGTTAGTACAGGTTTCATATGTACAATAGTGAGTACTCAAAAATGCCTCATTAATTTCAAGTTACATTGAGTTATTTCATTTTGCTGCTGTAAAGTCATTAACAAATGTATTCATTATTAAATTGTCCGTGTGTGTATGTGTGTGTATATGTATATATATAATTCTCAAAAGTCACCAAATTATTTTTTATCATTATCACACAAAATTACGAAATTAAACAAATTTAACAAAAGAAAACATTATACAATAAATAAATAAATGAATAAAACAAAATGCACTTGCCTGTAAGACTAAAGAACCTTTGAAGCATGAGAAACAAATTCAGTTTGCATAAGCATTTGACTATAAGCTGTAATATACTATAGTTTAAAACATTAAACACTAAAACATTAGTGTATATTACATTCTGTACGCAGTAAGCCTTCTGTTCTGTACATAGACTCTGTTTACAACTCTTCCTGCTGAAACTCATCTTCTGCTCTCTATTTTGGTCCATTAGCAGAGGCAGGGCAACCAATCAACAGACGCTGAAATGACATTAATTATGACTGCAGACAGAAATAAGCACTTATAGACAATCATGCTGTCAGCAATATAATTTCACCCCTCTCATGGCCACAGGAACTTTCAGTTTATTCTATATTACCATGTCAGATCGACCACCATTCACACCACGCGTCCAAACGTGCAGTTTAAGGAAAACTCTCCTCTGAGGCTGCATTAGGTTGCCGAAATGACCCGCGTCTGTACGTGTGCGTGCATTTTCATGCATACGTGCCCCTGGGCGCCCCCGTGAGTGCTTGGTTTTGGCTGACTCTGTCACGCGTTGGCTGTAGATGTGTGAGATAGAGGAGCGCATCGACAGTGAGATAATTACCCGCCAATCACCAGATTTGGATAGATGGTGTGAGAGAGAAAGAGAGTGGAGGTGACTGACAAGCCAATAACATGCACCCGTAACGACACACACACCCGCGCAGCGGTACAGCTGCAGTTTAACACGCCGTTCTGCTCTGGCAGAGCGTGGATGTGTGTTTGTTTGCTGAACACTTTACTGTGTCAAAGCAGCGTCTGTTCTGATATCACCTCTTGACAGTGAAACAGAGAGGCCGTGAGTGAAGAGTTTGGCTTTAAATTGAAACGCCCCAATTGAACGTTGTGCTGAGAGGCCAAGCATATGTTTTTTATTACGATTTTATTATTATATATTAAAATACCAAATCCAGGTTCAAGAACTCAAGATCTGTTTTCTTTGTGAGGTGGGGCAATTTTACTTCTTCCACTTTATGTGCGTGTGTGTGTGTGAGTGTGTGTGCTTACACAATGTGAAAGACAGCCCTTTTTTGAAATTCTTACAATGTTAAAAATGTCATTGACACACACAGATAATAACCAGATGTTATCAATAGCACTTTATTTGCTTTGTGGAATACTTTTAAATATTATTCACACACTTAACACGGTCAAGAACTATTTGCGGAGAGTGAGAAAATAATTCACATAGACATTAAGTGCTAATTTTCACATCTAGAATCTGGGTGGAACAAATTATGCCCTGTTCATGCTGGGTAAACTTTCGTGGTCTCTGTAGAACGAGTTGGAGCAGAGAAAAACAACAAGGGTGGGC
Source organism: Labeo calbasu (assembly GCA_019740295.1). Classification (NCBI taxonomy): domain Eukaryota; kingdom Metazoa; phylum Chordata; class Actinopteri; order Cypriniformes; family Cyprinidae; genus Labeo; species Labeo calbasu. Next base: position 17,893 of record JAHKKF010532698.1, read on the forward strand.
CGCACAGACCTCCTGGGTTAAACTGAAGCAAAATTTAAATGTTTATCTGCACATATCTAAATGTGCAGATATCTCCAGGTGTCTACAATTGTGCTGTTTTACTTTTCATTCCATTTATGATGTTTTGATAGGCCTCATTTAAGGGTGTTTCTTTTCTTTTTCCTTTTCTTTTCTTTTCTTTTCTTTTCTTTTCTTTTCTTTTCTTTTCTTTTCTTTTCTTTCGTTATTATTACTTGAGGAAAAAATGTTTCTTAACAAATTAACCCCTCAATTATAGTATAATTACAACCAAAAAAGTACTGTGATTTAAATTATTCAAAATTAATGATGTTTTATCAATGATTAGTGTACTGACAAATGGCAATGAAGCACATACTTGAAATTACATATGAGATGTGACATTTCCAGTCAAGCTTTAATTGTAACCAATATAAAAATCAAAACATATTAAAATGTTAGCCAGAAAATTAATCTTAGCAAGCTAAAAGAATCATTTGATACAATAAATAAATACGTAAGTACGTAAGTTGCCATACCTGTCATTTCAGTGAATCGTGATTTAGTGTTTGGCATCTAGATTAGTGAGTAAGTGAATGAATGAATGAATAAATGAATGAATAAATATTCTGTTATGACACGTGTGCTGCACTGTATATCTACTCTTTCAAAGAAGTTAATCTCAAGAAGTGGCGTAACAGAAACCGCAAGTCCGAGGCCCCCTTCCATTGGAGGGGAGATATATTTCTATAAATAAAAAAAAAGAAATGCAAATATAAACAATAAATATTTCTGTTTTAAACCATAAAGGCGAACCAATAGAAATCACACAAGCAACATGTAAACTTTGTGCAGTATTATGCCAGGTGAACGTTTTAACCTCAGTCAATTCACTATAGCCTACAGAACATGAAAGAGAGAAAAAAAAAAAAACTGATGGAGATTTCTAGCACTGCATTAATGGTGCATATTCTCTCAGAGACCACAAGAGACTACTCTACTTCAATACATGCTGACAACGGTATATAACTCTCTTAAATTATTCCCTTAATATTTGTCTTGTAACCTTTATAGTGAAAAACAGGAGAAGAAACGTATTTCACATTAAACATGTTGTTTTTGAAAATCGGTGCATGAAATAAAGCTGCTCTTCATTTTTATTGATGACTGCAGTGTTATTAATTTTGATTATAGGCCTATAATTTTATAAAACTATAATATAAATTGTAGAAATTAATAGACCTGTTTAACAAAAAAAAAAAAAAAACACTTTTAAGAACATTTCCAACGAGTAAGCTAATACCCTAATCGTACTCAGTTACTGTCGTAACCTCGGTTCCCTGAGATACGGGAACGAGTACTGCGTCGCTAGACGCTATGGGAAAAAGTCCTTTTTTCTCCTTGACTGAAGACTTTTTTTTTTAATAACGCAGTGAAACTGCACGGACATTGGATCGTGCAAAGAAACGAAACGAACCAATGACTCGGCAGCGGTGCTGCACAAGCCTATGGCGACGAAGCCCGCCGAAGCCCGCCAGAAAGGGCGGGGCTTTACATCTATATAAGCGGCCATTTCGCCATAGGATCCTCAGGTTACTTTGACTGAAGCAACGACTAAGTCGTGCAGCGACATGGCACGGCCAGTAACGCAGTACTCGTTCCCGTATCTCAAGGAACCGAGGTTACGACAGTTACCAAGTACGTTCCCTTTCGATACTACACTCGTACTGCGTTGCTAGACGCTATGGGAACTGTTCCATACACGCCATGCCATGGTAGAAGAACGACTAATAGACTTCTGCTCAGGCACCCCTTGGGGCCTAGAGTACAGCGACAATCAATACAGCCTGCAGGCGCAGCCTGAAGTCGCTCTCATTGCTTAGTCCGACATGTTAACTCACTCATGCACAGGACTAGCTCCATTACGCAGAAAGGACCCTCGCCTGTAGGGCGCCGCACAAATTTCTGCAATGGATACACCGCTAGACCACGCCCAAGAGGAAGCCACGTACTCCGATGGGACATTGCAGACCCAAAGAGGAGTAAGCTAACGTAATAGCGTTGACTATCCATCTAGAAAGTCTTTTGCGGCCACCGAAGCAAACAAAGAGCTGTTTCCGACTGCCTAAAGGAGGCGGACCGCTCAATGTACATAATGCCCTGACCGGACAGAGTAAATTCAACTCCTGATCCTCCTCTAAGGAAGGGAGTGCAGAAAGCGTAATTACCTGTGCCCGAAAAGGAGTAGAGGGCACTTTAGGTACATACCTATGTCATGGTTTCAGGATGACTTTAGAGTCGCCTGGTCCAAACTCAAGACAGGAGGGGTTCACAGAGAGTGCCTGAAATTTTCCCATATGCTTGACTGACGCTAAAGCCAGCAGCAGAGCAGCTTTAAACGTCAGGGGTCGAAGGTCTGAACCCGGTAATGGTTCGAAAGGGTTAGGAGAGGTCCCAAGTAGGGATACTGAGGGGACGAGGAGGGTTCAACCTCCTGGATCCCTTCAAGAATCGAACAACCAAGTTGTTCCTGCCTACTGACTGGCCAGCTATCGGAGCATGAGAAGCCGTTATAGCAGCCACATAGACCTTAAGCGTGGAAGGGGAGCGTCCCTTATCCAACAGCTCTTGTAGAAAAGACAATATCACCTATATGTCACAGGAGGCTGGGTCTTCGCTGCGGGCTGAACACCAGGCAGAAAAGACAGACCACTTAAGAGGGTAGAGGCGTCTTGTAGACGGAGCTCTAGCTTGAGAGATAGTGTTCAGAACGCTCTCTGAGAGGTTCATAGACTCCCGTCAAGACACCAGAGGTGCAGGGCCCACAGCTTGGGCTGGGGGTGCCATATTGTCCCGTTCGCCTGAGAGAGGAGGTCGCGTCTCAGGGGAATGGGCCAGGGGGCTGCTACGAGCAGCTGGCACAGCTCTGAGAACCAATGCTAGCGGCGGCTGGAACAGGTTTCACAGGCTGCTGAGGCGGCACAGACTTGGGGCGGCCGGAAGCAGCTGCAGAGCTGGAGCGCTTCGGCAGGAAGTGTCGCATGGCTTGGGACGTCTTTTGAGCTTCAGAGAAGTGCTCGGCGAAACCTTCAACAGCAGGTCCAAACAGGCCCGTGGGGGAGACCGGGGCATCAAGGAAGGGGACCTTATCCGGTCCGTTGCGCTTCGCAGCTCCGTCAATGTGGCAGGGTCCAGGGCAGACTTGTCCATTCCAGCAAGAAGTTTGGCCTGGAATACTTGTAGGACCGCCATGGGGTGTAGCGCTGAGGCAGCCTGTCCAGCCAACGTACAGGCACGTCCGGCGAGGGCCGAAGTCGTCCTGCATGGCTTGGACGGGTGTGAAGCTTTAGCCTTCCAACCAATGGCAGTGGGCGGGCAGAGATGGGCGGCCACTGATTCGTCCAAGGGAGGCGGCTTCTCGTATCCTCTGTCTTCGGCGCCGTCAACAGACGTGAGGGCGGAGGAAGACGAACTACCCAGGCGTGCCGAGTAGGGGTCGCGCCACGAGCTGGTGAGTTCCTCGTGGACCTCTGGAAAGAATGGGGAGGCCCGTTGGCGAGGGGCCTGACGGCGCCATATCCTCGCAATGAGGACATTCCGTCTTGTTGAGCGCGGCTTCTGCATGGGATTTCCCAATCACAATCTCCAACAAGAAATGCACCTTTATAATTGTAACGTGGAGAGGGAGACGTGAAGCGAGCAGATCCAAATGCAAGCTTTTTTTAGATTTGGACAGAGACAAAGACATGGTCACAGACAGGCAGGGTCGAATAATAGCAGACAGGTGCAGCGAAGGCAAGACGTGAGGATAGTCCGTGAAGCAGGCGAGGGTCGATGAACGGCGAACGTAATCCAGGGGGCAAGGCAAAAGGGTGATCCGATAAACGAGCGAAATATCCACAAGGCAGGCGGCGAACTAGGGAACACAACGTGATACAACTAACCAAAAACACCACAATACTCGGCGAGATAAAAAGGGAGGTCCGAGGCTTATATAACGCGCCTGATTGGGTACAGGTGTTAGCGCAATCAGCACGATGGGTGATGGGAAACGTAGTCCGGGGTGTAGTGCAACAGTCTGTGTGATGTGAACTGTTGATGAAATGCACAGCGACCTCTGGTGGCGGGCAGACCAGACAAGATTCATAACAATAATAAAAGAGTTTTTGATTTCGATTTGAATTTTTTCGTTTTAATAATTAATTTGTTTTATTCGTTTTAATAAGTAATAATTCAAAACTTTCTATAGATATATTAATCTAGTCAGTGGGGCAAGTATTCGCTGACTTTCAGTTTATCAGAAGCGTTCCTGCTCAAAAGCGAAACAGCAGAAATCTTTATTTTATAAAAGCACAACGTTTTGTATTTTGTGTTAGCACACAAATAAATGTAGACCCTTTACAGTTCCAAATGCTGTATTACTCTTACGTTTATGAGCAAAAATGATGGCGTATTTTAATATGTTTCCAACGGAAGTGATCGCCCAAGCGCCTCCATATCCTGTAAGGCGTGCTTCAGCTTCCATTCTCTGATATAGGATAGCCTATCCCCCTAACAGCGCACATTTATATAGGTTAAATGTACTAACATTGTAATATGCTTGAGCTGTTTTATATCTATATATTTTATTTTAGGCAAGTCGTTATGATTTGAGAAGGCTAAATTGATCAAACATATAGGCCATGATCAACTCACTGTCTGCCGCTGATCGCTTGGTCGTTACTTTAAACAACAAAAACTTACATTTAACGAACAATAAATGCTCCACACGTTTTTCTAAATTAACTTAATAACATAATGAAACAAATTGTAATCACTTTGCCATTTCATACAAAACTGAATGAAAGGCGAGGCCCCTCCCGCAGTGCGTGCCCATACGCTACGCCACTGATCTAAAGTCACAAAGCTTCTCACACTCTGTTCCTTTTAATATTATAGTAATAATCACTAAATAACACTGAAAAAACAGCAAGATCTTGAAAGAAAGAAGAATTGCCCAAGATTAGCGTTTGATGGAGGAACAGATGGCTGTTAGCACAGCTCTCTCCACTTATTTCACTGGTGTTCACTGGCTGACTGATATTAACCATCCACAGCAAAACAGTCCATTGACAGATTGACTGAGAGCAACAATTCCTCAGTCAACAGAAAGAGAACAAGAATGAGTATAAGGGAAAGTAAAGTACTGCAGCTGCATAAAAAAGAAAAAGCTATTTCTGATAATTATCTAAAACTTTAACTCGTTCCTCGTTGTTTGATAACCTTAAAAATACAGTGTTAGATTTTCTGAAGAAAAAAAAAAACATGGTGATGTGGTGCTTGCCACAACATTGTCTGTCTGTCAATTTCTTTGAATATATGAGCATTATTAGTGATCAGCAAAAACTACTAATATCAATCACAGGCCTGAATGGGTGCAAGTCTGACCACTACAGTGTTCATGTGCTTTGATTGATTTTAGTGCGTTGCGTGTCAGGATATCGTAAAAATGATAGACACTTAGCATATAGTGTCTGTATGTTCTGTCTACCAGGACAGAACCGACATAAATGTATTGCAGATATCATTAATGTACATTAATTTATAGGGGCGGAACGGTTCAACTTTGTATCACGGTTTAGAGTCACGGTTATGGTACAGTTCAGCATGTGCTATGTTTGGGGAAAAACTGTAGTGTCAAATAAAAATAAAGAAAATAAGGATAATCTATCTTACTACAAGCAACAACACAAATGAATACAATAGTATACAATAGTAAAAAAAAATAAAATAAACAGTGCTTTTTAGTAGGTCTTACATTAGTTTTTAGGTACAAAAATTGAATAAAGTAATCAAATGTAAAACAGCATTGCATATTTTACTGTATAAATTAAAGATTAATCTTTATTAAAGTTACAAAAGCTGTTCAGTCAAGAGTAGTAAGTGATTTCCTTCTTGTTGCTGTATGATTAATATTAAGAGAGTGCTGTCACTTTAAGAGAATGCACTGATCCAGTATGTTCAGCCTGCTATAGGATACTTACCAAGATGGGCATGTTGACAGAATTTTTGTGTGAATTTGTCCATTCAAACACATTACTTCAGAGTGAGCTTAATATTTTGCACGCGTTCTGAGCATAGAGGCGCGAGTTTGCGCGCTTCGGACAATTTCTGGAGATTTCGATCACGATTCAATATCAGTTCATAAGTATATGATGTACATAAAAGGGGATAAAAATGTTTTGTTAAATGCCTGTTTTAGCACCATTTTAAATTCAGTATTTGCATGCATTCATTGTATGTACTTATACAAGTATCATTTAAAAAGGGATGTAAGTTATTAGCTTTTTAAAGGGGTCATCGGATGCCCATTTTCCACAAGTTTATATGATTCTTTAGGGTCTTAATGAAAAGTCTATAATATACTTAAAAATTCTCAATGGTAGTGTAAAACAACAGCCTTTTTACCTTGTCAAAATGAGCTCTGCAAAAATCATCCCATTCTGATGGATTGTTCCTTTACATGCAAATGAGCTCTGCTCGCCCCGCCCCTCTCTTCTCTCTGCTGCTCTGAGAGATTGTTTACATTTAGAGCATTTATCATTATAGGGTAAATTTGTACATACACTGCCAACACACATTAATGTTCAAACAACATGTAAAAGTGAAGTTTGCATCCAAAGACCCCTTTAAATTTCACATTTAAAAACCTAGCGTTTAATCATCTTGAAATATTCAAATGAAAATCTTACAAATAAGTAAGCAGGTATGACCTGATGTATATGTATCTAGATACAGGTACCTAGTGAGTAAATGAAAATGATGTTGCCTTTCCCATCACTCCCCAGAATAAAGTGATACTGTAAATGTCATCCACGTAATAATCAATGCATAATATGCTGTAATGTTTACTAAAAATTGATGCCTGTATGGTGAAGCTGTCGTCTATCCTACTTAAACTCATTCAAATGTATTGTCAATGCTGGTTTGTTCGAGGAGTTCAAAGAACCACGTGACCGCGTGGCGGCGATATCCAAGCTTGTCGCGACTCTGGTTTTCAATGACTCTGGCTTTAACTGAAGCGCTACAATTTACGATTTGACGCCACATTAAGTGCGCCAAAACGGTATGTATTGTTTGAATTTAGTAAAACGTACACAATTTGAAAGCTGAGACTTTGTTTGGGCATAGTGAGAGCGTGAGACAGAGCCTGAAAGCACGTGTCTCACGCCAAATGCGTGAGAGTTGGCAACCCTGATTTAAGTTGAACCGCGGTCCTAGTGTGGGCCGAACCGTGTGTAGAGAACCGTACGGTTCAATTTTTTTTTTTTTTTTTACTGAGACCCGTTCTGTCCCTAGTCATTTAATATACACATTTTAGAAATGTGTATACTACAGAAAGATCTCATATAGGAAGCTGAGATAGGTGTCGTATTCCTACAGGTCTGACTCTTAGCTGATGCAAGCTTGACTAACGTGACCTGTCAGAACTAACACTACACTTGATATGATAACATAAACACCAAACTGAGACGTATTTCATCTGTTTTGTCGAAGAACAAAATGTTATGTTATACCAGGTTCAAATTATGGAACTCCTAAGAAGCAATGCATTATTCTAATATTCTTAAATTGTGGTCATGAGAAAACAAGACAGAAAATACATACACAAATAACACAAGGCCTCGCAGGACTTCTGTATCAAACTGTATAAGCCCTGCCATAAAAGAGTGAAAAGAACTGACCATGAGAGTGAAACTTTCAAGAGAAAAGAGAGAGCCCAGATTTTTGTCATTCTGACAGCTGTTAATTTAGAAAGAAAAACTTTATTGAGTCCAGATGGCTGCAGTCAGCAAGAGAGAACACAGAATATTCCTGTTGCAGTGTGTGTGTGTGTGTGTGTGTGTGTGTCCTTTTGACTAGAATTCAAATGAGCAGCGTTCAGATGGTTGTTCGCTCAACATTCGTACCAGTGTGATTAGTGCTGCGGTATAATACCAAATAATTACACAGTAAACCATTCCTGAGATGATTGTAGAACAGGTACTGAGGAGAAATGCTTAAGCATTGATTAGCAACTCATGTAACAAGCCTTTCAGTTTCTAAAGATGTAAAGAAAAGCCCCTAGTGCTTTAATAAGTGAACAGAACTCAAGATTTAACCCCATCTAACCACATGAAGCAGCACCTCCTACATTCGTTTACATAACGCTTGAAGCAACACCCAGGTTCACTTTTTTTTTTTTTTTTTTTTTTTTTAATACAGCAGCCCCTAAAGAATGAGCAATATAAAAATGTGAATCATATATTTTACTGTTATGGTGGGCTGGATGATGGCAGTTAGGGTTGACTTCAGCAATTTTCGGGATTCAGCTCTTTGACCGCTGAGGTCAGGACTGCATGTCGGGCAGCAACGTTTCTTGACATGGGTTGTTTCTGAGAGACTTTCTCACTGCCCTTGCCTCTCGTCCTGCCAGCACAATTACAGCGAGCGCTCAGTGAGCTCAGCAGAGCAGAGCAAGACGTATTATAAATGTTTCATTACAGCCACACACTGCTGTCTCCTCTTCGAGAGTTACCCTAACACACACTCTTTTTGTCTTTTGCTTCTTTATCTGTTGAGCTGTCTTTATTGCCTTCATGAAGTCCTTGCAGTGTATTTATTTATTTATTTATTTTATTCCTCTCTCTCTCTCTCTTTTATTCCTGCTGTTGCTTTGGTGGTGTATGTTTCAAGCATCGTGAGACCTGAGTAAGTGTGTTTTATTTGTTTTGTTTTTTTCCCCTTTATTCTTTATTACTGCAAATTTACATGACATCTCTTTTTATTGATTTGTTATATGGAAATAAAACGTATGAACTTGGTTGTTGTTTGTGCCGTGTTCTACTGGTTGAGCTGTAGAAGTCCCTCTAAGCATTTTCTTTTTCTGAATCTGTGATCCCTAATTCATAATTAATGAAATTCTAACTGATTTAAATATGTTAAAGATTACAAATGTTAGTTTGTAAAATATTTGTTGCAAATTTCATATGTTAGAATTTAAAAAAAAATAAAGAGAGAGAGAGAGAGATACTAAAAACTGCTTACAACAGCACACCAGTAACCTAGAGTACAAAGGCAAACCATACTAAGATAATAAACATATCATTCATATTTTTTACATTTATAATAGTTTCTACAGCATATTCATAATTATTGATTTCTGAAAAAGAAAAGAAAAGAAAAGAAAAGAAAA
>JAHKKF010532699.1:5302-17809 GCA_019740295.1 Labeo calbasu
AAATGATAAGGATGCATTAGGAAAAAAAAAAACACTTTAATGAAAAATGAGCTATTATATATTTTGTTTGATTAACATATATATATATATATATATATATATATATATATATATATTTAAATAAAATAAAAACAAAATTAGTACATACATAAGATAATTATTTTAGATAAAAAAAACAATAATGAAATATTAGCATTTTTAATTAGTACATAATAAAATTAATTTAAAAAGTTTGTATATATTAGGAAAAACATTTACTGTAATATAATCAGATATCAGCTATCAGCTATATATCAGCTATTTTGCTTGAACAAATATTAAAGAAATTAAATTTAAATAAAAACATAGTACATATGTAATAAAATAAAATGATAAGCAGCCACTGTAATGAAAAATAAGCTATTATATAATTTGTTTGATTTTTAAAAAATATTTAAATAAAATAAAAACAAAATCAGTGCATAAAATAATTAGTATACAATGGGAAAAACATTGATGCAATATAATTAAATATTGATTTTCCTGAATTTTAAATACATTGTTAAGTTCCATTCAAATATATTCACATGAAATAATTAGTAAATAAATACTAACATAAATAAAACAATTGGTATACATTAGGAAACACATCTGTTTTAATATAATGAAATATTAGCTATTATACGTGTTTATTCTCAAATTGTCCATAGATTAAGAATGATGCTTTTGGGGCTAACAGACTCATGCTATCCAAGAAAAACCTTGAACTTTTGTTCCAGTGTGATGGTTTTTGTATTTCCGCAGATTAAACTTCACACTGAGACACATGGACGTGTCCTGTGAAGCTTATGATCACTTCCGTCACTGCCTAGATCAGTTACAGCAGATGACAGATGGAAAGATGAATTTCACGGTAGAGCCAGTGAAGAGCTCCTTTCCTCAGTTCTTTCAGTATGAAAGAGTGGAACAGCTGGTGAGAAGCACTTGTCTGTATTTATTTACTTAGTAAATAATTGAATTTTTTTTTTTTTAAATATGTATCATACACAATAGTAGTCAATTATGTGGTTTGCTTATTGTGATCCCCTCAAGCGTGCTCTTGTTGTTGCCTGTAGGGGGAGCTGTTTATGCTTGCAGTAGATATTGTGTTTGATTAACAGTGTTGAAGAAAATTCATTTTGTATATTTTCTCCTCTGCAGGAACTTTGGAAGGTGACGGCAGAAAGACTTTAATATATAACACCAAAGGTTTTTAAGTTACATTTTAACACCAGGATTTATAATGTTTGCAGAATTAATCTGTTTTTGTAAATCCTATTTTACTTTAATCTTTAGTTTGATAATTTGCTTAAAGGTTATTTATTAAAAACTTTAATAAAAAAGGAAAGGCCTTTCAGATGTGAATATTGGTGCTTATGTTTTACTGTGACCTGCTTGAGTTTTTAGTGTTAGAGTTTGTGACAAGATTTTTAAAGGATCATTGGGAGAACATTTGGGTTAATACTTTTTATGAAATTATTTTGGAAACAAACACAGATTGTATTGCCATTGTGGTAGTATGTGGTACTATGCCAAAACTGTTTCACCAAATTTACATTTTAAGACACTGAAATAAATTTCTCCCTTTTATGACCTAAACTGTAGATCTGTGTATTTGCATTAAATGAATTATGCTTGACATCATTTAAATATGAAAATATACAGCAACACAGAAGTGACCAATTGTTATTGGTGTGTTTCCTTCTCTGAACACTAGAGTGTGCAAGCGTTGAGACAGGAACATGCTGTCAGTCATAAAGTAGATAAATACAAAGTCTGTGTCAGGTCTGACTAGTATTTCTTGTGTTGACTAATTGTTAATGGAACTATTCAATTTGTAAATTAAGCTGGCTTTTGATCTTGGTTTGTGGTGCTTCAAATCATGTAGAGTGGGAAGGCAGAGAGCCTGAATGCAATAAAAATGTAATTAAAATGTAAAATAAAATTTAAAAAGCTAGTTAAACGTGTTGCTAGCTTTAATGTTGCCTGTAAAGCTAAATTCACAAATTTTCCCCAAACAATTAAATGCATGTTAGGATGTAAAAATATATAAATACAACGGTCTTTGTAATATTGTTGTGTCCAACTCTGACTGTAGCATTTACAATATGGGAAATACGTGTGCTGACAAAACACTGGTGATGTTTCTTTCCTGGAATTTGTGGGTTTTTTTTTTTTTTTTTTTTTTTTTTTAACCAATCCATTATGTGAATGAATCATTTACTTTCATTCACTCATACTTCGCTCACTGACTGTTTTACTACCTCTGAGACTGACTGTAACACCAACCAATAACATTCAAGTAAGAGCCGTTAAGAAGCATTTAATTGGTTGTACATACTAAACGAACACGCCCAATTCACTTAACGAGTCTGATTGAATCACATGTAAACGAAATGAAGGAATGAATATGATCGTTCAGTCGTTTTTAAACCTTTATTAAACGCTTTTAAATGACAAGCAGGCAAACAGACAATACAAAATAATTAATTACAAATAATAAATACTGAAATATATAAATGCAAACATACACTTATGAGGGGTTAATCAATATATAGTTCAAGTAATTAAGGCTTTCCATTTTCAACTTTTTTTTTTTAAATTGTAGCCTATGCTATTTTATGCATTTTAAGGTGTGCTGGATAAGTATGTGTGGAAAAATATGTAGGCCTTTGTGTTTTAAAACAAAGCGAAACAAAAAACACTTTAGCTTATTGTATTTTTACTGTTGTGTTTTTGTATGACCTTATATTCTCCAGAGAAACAAGCGCGTCAGCATCTTTACAATATTGTCTTTGAACTTCTGTTTGTGCTGTATCTCTGTATATTTCTATTATGGCATCACTGTCTAAGAGTAATTTAGCTGGTAAAGTGAATTTATAAATTGTGTTGTTGAAAGTTATTGTGAGCATTGTAATGTTTAAAACTAATGTCAGTAGACCAGGAAGATTTTAAAACGATAAATCCGTGAGATCACTGTGGAAATGCAACCGGAAGACAGTAGACAACAAACGCAGCGCTCAGTAATTGACAACAAAACAGTTAAAAACTACTTGGAAATAATTTGTTCGCTTCTGAAACGCCAGACTCGCAGTACATTGCAGACATGCACATTTAAATCGTTTTGGTCTGTTTTGTAAGGAATCGATTAAACGAATGATTCAAAAACTCACTCATAACGCCACCTACTGGCATAAAAATGTAGCGTATTAACAGTGAACGAATCTTTTTGGTGAACACAGCGTCCTTGATTCAAAAGATTCGAATCACGGAGATGAATCAAATCCCTTACTACATGACTGGAGATTCGATTACATTATGGGAAATATGAAGTGCTGACTGCACACAGCTGTTCTGTGCTCGGTGCAAGGCATCTGACATTTCCGGGAGCTGCAAGTCTATCTCTATTGGCTGGAGTCGGCGGATCCCCCAGCAAAACCCTCCTCTCGCGAAAAAGGCCAGACTTCAAATGATGTTTTAAAGTCTATCTGTGCTCCTCATTCCAGCGCTCGTCTCCTTCTGTTTCGTCCTTCAGCCAAGAACCTGATAGATTTTACCGCTTGTACAGCAAAAGGCACAAAGGTGAGTCTTAAAATGTCTTTAAGTATCATTACAGCAGCAGCGAACAGTGTAGCGAAAGAGACGCAGCCGCGGCGCTCTCACCGCGGAGCATAAGCATGCGGTTTTAGTAATTCATAATCATAAGTTTATTGTGCATTAGACATATAGAGGCATCACTGCAGGAACGCTTCGGTGTGCATTAATGCAATCGCTGGCGTGTTTTGTAATGGACGCGTTTCTTTTGAAACATTGCAGCGCTATGAGAACTGGCCTGCTGCATCGATTCGATTTTCTCCATACGTCGCGTTCTCAGAACCGTTTGACAGGTCAGATCCAGTCGGAACCGGATACTGTTGCGTCTCAGTTCCACCAGCTGCTTTGTGTGCAGCAAGTTTTTCAAATGTCGTTTCCCCTGCTCTGAGACTGGTACTGAGAAAAACAACATTAGCCACCTGTCATTGAAATGCATTCAATTATTGTTTCTCATAATGGATTAAAGCTTTGTTTTGTTTGGTCTTGTTTTGTTTATTTTGTTCATTTATTAGGCATAACGGGTGGGTACATGACTGCATTTTTGCTGTTTTGCAGTATTAAAAAAGCTACTTTTTTCTCTAGAAATAAAATTGCTAGAGATTTTAAGCCTTGTTTTTAGTTATTTTTCTTGTCTTAAACATAAACCTCATGAAATGCTGTTAGACTTATACATAAAATGGGTTAAGAAATACTGAATAAAAGCAATAATTTTAAAAAATGACCTATACATTAATCATAATGAATTAATACGGAATCTATAGAACTGTTTGTTTGTCATTTTGTTTAATGCACTACACACACATAAACACATATACTGTGTTTTTGGCAGAAACCATACGAAAATTAACCTTGATTTTACTACAAATACAACCAAAAAAAAAATGGTTAAACCAAGGTAACCACAAATTAACCATAGTTTAACCGTGGTATTAATAGTAAAACTGTGGTAATCAAAAATGGTCAAAAAATATTATTACTACACATTTACAATAATAAAACCAGGGTAGCAAAGTCAACATTTTTGGGTGGGTGTGCTTGCTGTAGATTGCACATACGCTTTAAAACTTAAAGATACAGAGCATAGATATTGTAACTTTTACTACGAATGTTGGTTTCTGATAACAGTGACATGATTATTTATACATCAGTTCAATATTTACAGTTCAGTCTGTATCATGTACATACTGAACTTTCTGACTTTAAAAAAAAAAAAAAATAAGCCTGTTTCTCTGAAACTCAAAAGGCCTATTTCAGTTAGTAAGATTATTTAAAATATTGTTTGACAAGAAACCCCATTTTTCATTATCGGATATGTTTACAGTTGAACATTGTGACATGTTGTTTACATGTTCAGCTGTGGTTGATTTATGCTCTGTCATCATGTTAAACATAATTTTAGACTTGTTTGCTCTCTCTCTCTCTACTGTACTAATGTCCTTGAATTGCACATTGAATACTGCAGGACTATTTATTGTGTGAAAAATGTACATTTATTTAATGGTTTGAAAAAAAAATTGTAACTGTGTTTTCCAGAATGTACAGAATGACGGTATTTCTGGTATCACATGTTGACATGTTGGTACCTGTATATTTTTTTAACGACTAAAACGGATAGTTCCAGTCCTTGATTCTGATTGGTTGAGTCGTGTTCTGAGTTGCTGTAAATTACTCTACAAGCATACATCAAACCACTTTGTTGCATCCACAGCCATTTCAGAGGAATTTAAATTTTATTAATATCATTACACTTTATTTGCTCTACTTTTTAGGCACCGACCGAAATGCCTTGATACCATTGAGTATCGAAAAACCTCTTGTCTTTCGGTACCAAACTTCGATACCTAAGGGGTTAATCTTGTCAATGTCAGTGTGCCAGTAAACCTGCAGCACTAGGTGTGTTTGACTAGAAGCGGCAGCGCACAGATCGATAGGTGTGTGACATCCGCGAGAGCGATCCGAAAGCATATGAAGCAGTCTGCTTTCTATAGCTCTCTTGGTCCTGCGTAGAGACGTGACAAAGTCGAACAAACGTGCTAGTTTACACCGGTTAGACTCAGAGATGTGGCTCACACATGAGGCTGTAGTGTGAAACCTCCTTAGATGTAAGGCTACACTTACACTGGTGCGTTTTTGTTTAAAAAATAAAACAATCCTCATCCATACTGGCATTTCAGAAAAGATCTCTGTTCACACTACACGACCGAAAGTGTGCGTTACATGATCATTCGTGCACACTGTAGCATGATGCTACATAAGACAATAAATAAGATTTATATTCCGCTTTTACTCAAAACTCATTTTAATCCACCAGTGAGTGTTTGTAATAACTTCCACTTGCCGTCTAATGTGTGTTTTGGCCATGTAATGTTGTTGAAATATGATATGTCCTCTGAGTCAGAACAGCGATTGCAGAAGAGAGAAAGCATATAACGTCATACATACCGGCAGACAGCGCTGAAAGGTGCTAGTACTTGTCAGTAAATTAGTGAAAAATGAATAGAAATTACAATTCTGTCTGAGCTATGCATTTTAAAATGAACATGCACTAGGGTAAATGTAGCCTAACAGATGTGTAAACTGAAAACTTTTTGAGCTTTATTAAAATTATTTCACTGATTTATTGTGTTGGATATATTTTGTTTCTTTATGCAGTGACTTTGAATCTGTATAAATGCCAATAAGCTGAAAAAAAAATAATTTTGAGATAATGTAACCTTGTTAAAATTGATTTAATAAAATCGGTATCGTAAAAAGTATCGTTCAGGAACCGGTATCAAAGTCAAGGTATCGGTATCGGTATCTGCATCGATATTGAAATATTTTGAACAATACCCAACCCTACCGTTCAGTTTAAATGCCAGGCATTCAAATGATGAAAAGCAAGACAATATATGTGACCCTGGACTACAAAAAAAAGTAGCACGGGTATATTTGTAGCAATAGCCAACAATACATTGTATGGGTCAAAATTATCGATTTTTCTTTTATGCCAAAAATCAGTAGGATATTAAGTAAAGATCATGTTCCTTGAAGATATTTTGTAAATTTCCCTCCACAAATATATCAAATCTTAATTTTTGATTAGTAATATGCATTGCTAAGAATTTCATTTGGACGATTTTTTCAGTATTTAGATTTTTTTTCCACCCTTAGATTCCAGATTTTCAAATAATTGTGTCTCGGCCAGATATTGTCCTAACAGACCATACATCAATGGAAAGCTATTCATTCAGCTTTCAGATAATGTATAAATATCTCGATTTCAGAAAATTGACCCTGGTTTTGTGGTCCTGTGTCACATATAAACTTTAATCATATGTGTTGTGTCATGCAAGGACTTCTGGGACTGTCCATTTACTGTCTTTACCATAAATTATAGCTTTTACTCCCCAAAAACATTCATTTACAGTAAAATTAAATATGTTCACCATTTATAGTTTTCACCGCATCAATTAACAAGATATCATTACGCAAGTGTAGCATTTTTACAGTCTTTTTCTGTAAAAATTACACAGTTTTAATAGTATAGATTTACGCAGAACCTGATTTTAGCAAGTACGACATGTTCCTGGATAGACATCTTTGTTGACCCTGGAACATCATTGTGATTAACCAATCAGATTTGAAAAAACAGTTTTTAGTTTTTGTGAAGTTTAGGCTTACAATCAGTGTTTGGTGCTTGTACATCAGTGTCATTCATCTATCATTTCCTCTGATTTTAGGGATTACTCATGGGTAAGGTTAGGTTTAGGTGTAGGGATATGGTCAAGATTAAATTTTTGGATTAAAATGTTGTTCCAGGGTCAACAAAATATGTTCACCCAGGAACACATCTAACTCAGCAAAATCAGGACATGCATAGATTTACAGCGCAGTACTTGACAGAGCAAACACATGCTGAATTGTGGAGTAGGTTTGCAGGAATGCAAATGTTTTCAGACAAAGATTTATGATTACACTATACATGTACTGACAAAGATGGTGAATAATGTTACTGGTGAAAGTAGTTTGGCTCTTATTCATAGCATCTTCTCATGTGATGGTTAGCATCACATATCTTTGTCCAATTCTCAATATTAACCCTGCAGTATTGTCTTTCATGTTGTTTTAAATGAATCAAGCGTGCATTTCTTATTATTGAGGTATTGAAAGGCATGCATAATACATGGCCTATTGCTTTTTAACTAGGATTTATCCTTTTAATAGCAGCACAGTTTTCCCTACAGAGGTTGATCTGTCATCCAGACAAGAAAGACAGTCAGTAGTACAATTGTTTTCCTCAGCTGGTTCCCTTGGCAACTGTCTTGCAGTATTTATCAGTTTGGAGAGGTTTTACCTCTTCAATCCCTCCGAACGTCCCCTTTTTCGTGTACCGTTGCTACGGAGACTGATTACAAGACATTTTAACATACATAACCTCTCTGATGTTTACTTCACTGATTTTTCACCTGATTCTTCTAGATATATATGTTTTTAATGAAATAGGTGAAAGCATGAGCACTTTGAATCTTTAGCCGTATTCATGACTTCCGCGTGACCTAATAGGCTGTTTAAATCATGCAGAGGGGAATTGGTGTAATGAAGTTTACCAATAGGCTTTAACGGGGTTAGAGATGAGCATTATGCGCAATGAACCGTGCTCGTATCCTCCACTGACAGGCAGCTCGGTGTCTTTAGTGAGCTCAGTGTTATCACTAGCGAACGATCAAAGTTCATTTGGTGATAAATATCTGATCGGGATTATGATGATGATTTCACAAGCACAAGACAAAATAGCTTCTACGATCTTTTTTTTTAATTAAGATCAGTTAAAGATTAGTTCATCACGTTTTGTCATCTGTGAAGTTTGAAAATGAGCTTCATATGTTTGTATTCTGTAGACTCTTTTATGTCTTGTTGCTTACGTCTGCTGATGTTATCTGGCTCCTTTAGCGAGGGGAGCCGCTCACAGGGTGGTGTTACGTAACACCAGAAAATTTGCATTTAAAAAATGGCTTCGCGGTTGGTGCTGTTGCTCATGGCCCTCGTGGACCGCTGGCTTTAGTTCACACTCTGAGCTGAGAGGAGCAGGGGGATTGGTGGCGGCTCGGAGTTGTGTAATCCAGCACAGGCGGCTATTGTTGACTTTGAAATGGTCCCCCAGCACAATGACCACGCGGAGACCCCTGATGAATATTGATTAGCTGCGCCGGAGCTGAGAGAGAATTAAATGTGATGTGAGCTAAGAGAGTTGATTAGATTTTTATGCTGAAAATAAGTCATGTACAATGTGAGATATAAACTCACAATTCTGACTTTTTTTCTAAGAATTGTGTGATATAAACTCACAATTGTGAGAAATAAAGTCAGAATTGCGAAAGAACGCAATTCTGACACACTTCTCACAATTCCTAGTCTGTCTCTCTTTTTTTGCCTTTTTTACACAATTTAGGGGATAAAAAAGACTGATGTTCTCAGAATTGCGAGTTTATATCTTACGATTCTGACTTAGCTCGCAATTGCATGTTATAAAGTCGCAATTGCGAGGTATGAACTTGCAATTCTGAGAAAAAAACATCAGATTTGCAAGTTTATATCTCGTAATTCAGAGTGTGTTGCAGTTTGAAGAAAAAAGTCTGGACTGCGAAATGTAACCTCGCAATTGCAAGAAAAAAGTCAGAATTGTGAGATTAATTGCTATTACATATTGTTTTTTTTTTGTGTGGAAAGTGGTGGAAATGGACTTTCATATCAAATAAATGCTGTTCTTGAAAAAATGTATTGTGGTTTCCACAAAAAAATTAAACAGCACAACTGTTTTTAATATTGATAATAGTTACTTCAACATCAAATCAGCATATCGGAATGATTTCTGAAGGATCACGTGACAGAGAAGACTGGAGAAAAGTCTGCTGAAAATTCAGCTTTGCTGTCACGGAAATAAATTATATTTTAAAATTCTAAAATAAAAATGTATTTTTTAAATTGTAGTAATACAATGTGTTTTTAACAGCTTTTTTTAACATGTAGTTTTTACCTACCCTAGTAAAATAGTAATAGATTTAAAATGCATTTATTTTTATACTAAGTATAGTTCAAGTCTATTAACATATTTACTTACATATCGACTTACTGATAGAAAAATTATTATTAATTTAATTTAATTATCATTACACTTTATTTGGAGTACTACTTATGCACATTTCTTAATATTAAACCTAAAATATGATTTAATGTCACTATTGATAAGGACTGTATACTTGCAATAGTTACATTTTAGCACAATGGGATATACTTAAGTATACCTTTATTTGGACTTCAGTACTACTTCCACACAATTAAAGTGCATTAAGCACAAAATTAGTTGTTCCAATTTAGCGGACTTTAAAAATACCAGTTTAGTATACTAAAAGTACAATTGCAGGGTATTTTTATTTTAACATAATATATAAATGTATTTGTAGTATGCCTGGCATGAAATAAATTTATTGTAAATACATTTTAGTATTATTTTTCACTAGGGTAGGTAAGCACAAGAGACATCTTTTAAGAAATTGTACCAACCCCAAACCTTTGAATGGTATTGAGTATTACTGTTAGCCATTTATTTGTAACTTTACATTGTATTTATCTATGCTTGTAATTTGTGTATTTTTTCAGAAACATACAAAATGTACAGAGCAGTGGGCCCTGAGGACTGGAGTTAAGAACCACTGCCTTAAATCATATGTTAGTTAGGCTAGCAGTTTAATGTGTCCATTAAGTAATAAATTGAAAGCAAAGTTACGTTGATATAAAATATTTTTTTCTTGCTGATCCAAAAAATATTTTGATCTTTGACTCAAAAACCACAATGTGATTCAAACCGTGAGTTTTGTGATCCGTTGAATCACTACTGATTATTATCTAAATGGAATATACACTGGGGCGTGAAGCTGACCCACAAATCCTTGACAATAAATCATTTCAAAGATGTGTCCACACTCTTCTTCCCATCAGCATTCACTGTCGCTATCAGTCAATGAAATGAAATTAGCCCCTTTTACTTGAGAAAGGCAAATCAGCTCCATCAGTCAAGTTGTCGCCCTCCAGCCATTAAACTAGTTGAACCCATTTTGCTTGCTGCATCATCACAGGCGCATGACAACGGGCTTGTGTAACACATATTTTCTGAACCAGTTCTATCCGGTCGATAAGCCGTCTGGTTGGGGTGCTTCTGAGAGACAGAGCGTCTGGATTTTTCTTGCTTCTGCTGCTTCGATTGCATAAGCGTCCTCAGATCTGGAGCACATGAGAGATGCACTTTCTGCTTCTCCTCTCCTGCATGAATAAAGATGCCGTGGGTTCGCTCCGATGTCCAGCGGGCGTCCAGTTCTTTTCTGTGAATTGATTCCTTTGGACAAGCAAACACATAAGACTAGCTTCCTTTTAATAGAGCAGAAAGACTGATTGTTGGAAAATATGGCATGACATTTAAGGAGGAACAATAATGGTTAATAAAAAATAAAAAAAAAAACATGGTATATTTATTTTAGTCAAGAACATTTTGTTCATAATATTTGCATACAATCACTATGCTGCTCCTTTCCTAAGCATATGCTCACTCATTATGAGAGCTGAAGATATGTTGGGATTTCCCCAGGCATTGGCTTTTCCCTTTAGGCAGGACTGTTCGTCCCAATTAATCTTAGCGCTAAAGTGTGACCGAGTGAGCTCGGGTTTCCTGAACCCTGTGTCTGTTGGGAAGGTTTAACGGTACTTGAAAGTCACAGCGTTAGTCATTTGTCTGCTGCCCCCAGCCTCGTCCTCACAAGACTCTGGATCGCAAGGAACGACTGTGATGGTTACGCAGTGCAAAAAGATCATCTGAGGGCCAGTGAGCGTCTAAGCCATGTTGTAATTAACACCAATCAACTGTGCTTTAATTAAGTGAGTGTCAGGAACGCTGGAGTAGGACAGGATTGATGGGCATGGCTGAACCTGCTGCTCAGGGAAAGAGGAACTGTCTGTGGTGCTGAAGCCTGATTCCAGGACTGTCGCTTTGCAGACTGTAAGATTTGCTCCCATCTGGTAGTTAATCAGTTTCTGATTAAATTTTTTTCAGCACAAAGGCGTAAATGGTGATGTTAAAATACTTCCTTCTGTCCCAAATGAATATGCAGAGACAGCTATTTGTAGAGACAAGCTGTTTGTAGGTTGATTTCACTGAATATTGATTGTTTAAAGGGGTCATGGGATGCCCATTTTCCACAAGTTGATTCTTTAGGGTTTTAATGAAAAGTCTATAATATACTTTGGTTAAAAATTCTCAGTGGTTGTGTAAAACAACACCCTTTTTACCTTGTCAAAATCAGCTTCTGGTCGAGACTGCTTTAAATGCAAATGAGCTCTGCTCGCCCCGCCCCTCTCTTCTCTCTGTGGAGTGACGAGCCTGTTTATTTTAGCTGCGTTTAGCCACTAAACTTGCTAACTAGCACATTGTTAGAAAAGGCGATCGCAAAGATTCATAAAAAAGCCCTTATACTCACTTCTGCTGTAAGTGAAGCTGGATCACGAATGATTCGCACGAACACAGACGGATATATGTAGATCAGGAGGCGCATTCCCTTCACAAACAAACGTAATCTACTGCATCTTCAGCGGCTCAGATGTCAGGAGTAAATGACGACCACTATTTTTCATTATTACATCCAGCAACACAACACCTCAATCGCTCAATCGGAGATATTCTTGTCTAACTTACATCCCTGCTTCGGCAACAAAACACAGAGGTTGGACTGTTACAACTGATCTGAGGTAAGACGCTCATGTCAATCATCTATCGTGGGAGCGGCCTCTGTGGGTGTGACGCCACAACGACAGGCATCTGAGAACGGCTCGATTTGAAAAAGGGGATATTATTTTTACAGATTAATT
>JAHKKF010532701.1:4087-44610 GCA_019740295.1 Labeo calbasu
CATCCCATTCTGAGGGATTGTTCCTTTAAATGCAAATGAGCTCTGCTCGCCTCGCCCCTCTCTTCTCTCTGCTGCTCTGAGAGATTGTTTACTTTAGCTGCATTTAGCGTGTTTAGCCGCCAAACTTGCGATTACAGCTGATATGAGGTAAGACGCTCAGGTCTGTCAACTATTGTGGGAGCGGCCTCTGTCGGTGTGACGCCATCTGAGAATGGCTCAATTTAAAAAAGGGGATATTATTTTTACAGATTAATTAAAAATCACTGCATGTATTTTTAACATTATAGGGTAGATGTGTACATACACTGCCAACACACATTAATGTTCAAACAACATGTAAAAGTGAAATTTGCATCCGTTGACCCCTTTAAATCATTTTAAAAATCATAATCAAGTATAATACTACTGTGAATTCACAAACGCTTCTACAATTCAATTAAATAAATATATGCGATGCAGGTTTAATGGTTAAGTAAGTGCGTGTCAGAGTGTCAAGTGTTTTCACAACGTGTCATCAGTCGGCCATATTGGAGGCACTTAGTGTAAACAATGCCACTGAACTGAATGAAACTTACATATTTTGCTGATTATTGCTGCTGAAAATAGTTAATGATTGTCATGGGCTGTGCTAATTGGTTGGACTGGGACACAACATTTGGAGTACTATAGACTGGCAAAAATTATTATAAATCAAGAAGAGTGCAAAAAACTGTCTGAGGAAAAAATGGCATTTGTGGTTGGCCAAACTGAACCAGGATTTCCACATTTGTGTTTGTTCTTATCATTTCCAGGCAGGTAGGTGAAATGTTAGGCTGGTAATCTAATAAGTACTGCTCGTACGTATCTTTACCATCTATTAAATTTAGTTTTTCTAAATATTGTGCCCTTTCCTGCTTTATAAGTCGTTCTCAGTACAATTTAGCAGCTTCCACACATATATTCCATGGTTTAGACCAGCGTTTCTCAACTCCAGTCCTCGCGCCCCCCCGCTATGCTTATTTTGCGTGTCTCTTCTAGTTAACACACCTGATTCAGATAACCAGCTCGTTATCATGAGCTACGTGCATGAACTGTGTTCCGATTGACATGATCCCTACGTAGTGTTCATTGCTCCCTGCTCCCTGAGCAGGGGAAATCCGTTTAAGTTTACTTCACTTCGGAACGTTTCTTTATGGATTTGCGCTGCGCCTCTGCCTGCAGCGTATTCACACACAGACGAAACTTACTAAAGGAGTGTGAAATGTGACATTATATACCTCTGTAAATAAATACAATTTAAATTCACCTCTCGTACTCTTTAATGCCCTTTGAATGGAACGTATACACTCGTTTCGAACCGGAATCATGGCAGAATATCCGGTGATGTCCACTTCGCAGGGCACTTAATGGTCGAATAGAACAATTGCCGTACGTGATAAGAGATACATACAAAATTAGCATAGTGGGGGGGCGCGAGGACTGGAGTTGAGAAACGCTGGTTTAGACAGTATAAATTAGCAGAACAAAGTAGGCCAAGTTAATACGTCAGTCCTGTATTTGAGTCCTTAATACAGTTACGTTCACACACAGTACAGTTATTTACAGGTTTGAAAAACCTCATTCTATAACTGAACTCACACCCGTAAATTTTCAGGACTCACAACCACATTCTCAGAGCACACGCGTGTGAACGGAACCGGACTGGACAACTAGTTGTCTGTCATGAGACGAGCCGCACTGCCACACAAACGTGCGTCTAACGTGTGCTGCATGCTTTAATTTGTGGTTTCGGTAACTTACAGTGACGGAGAAAAGAGCTGTGTCATCTGAAAGTTTTATATCCAGTCTCCACCAGAGACGCTTTCGTCAGTTTTGTGTTTTGTGCGTGACTCAAATGCTCTGCTCTCCACCCAAATATAAAACGGCTGTTGGTTAATGAAGGTTTGATGGATGAACTCGCGGCTCGATTGCACTCTTGTCGTGTCAGAAAGTGTTAAGACATTCAGTTTTATGGACGTCGCCAACTTTGATATCACTTTGGTCACTCTTACTATGATTACTAGTAAGGAATATGGGCTTGATTCCCATTGCACGTTCATACAGACAGTATTCCAGATGCTTCTGTAAGCGGACATTTTGAGACTCACACCTGTAAGTAAATGTGGTTGTCAATCCCAAAAACTGACAGTGTGAATGTAGCCGTATTCAGTAGTACATTAACCGTGCAATCCATGCTGTTGTTTACATTTGAGTATCGCCAATATGGCTGCTCGTCCGGGTAACTGACCAAACTGTGACGTAAGTGCAAACCCTCTATCCACCTTATTTCTTAATGCGGAATTAAGCTGTTTTCTGGTAATGTGTTAGAAATAACAAGAAGAATATCTAAGTGCTGTAAATGGTAAAACTGTTTGGACTACAAATCATTGTTCATAATTGAGATAATACATTAAAAATAATATGGCAAGACACACCAGTTTACAATATCAAGCAGCTGGAAAACAGCTGGAAGCAGATGAAACCGGAAGCCAGACACATTAAATTTACAAATGACCGTGCTCACTCTTACAGAAAAAATTAAGGTGGATATGCTGCTCCATACAAACAGTTATCAGATATCAAACTCCATCTCTGCATATTGCTGCGAGTTTGGATTTATTATAATGTTCATCTGGGAATGCAACATGCACCATTTCATCAGATGTGTAAGGTAAATCATTTATAAACCTAAGCAAACGTGGGGGAAAATGTCATTATCTTTCTAAATATGGTAACCGTTCATCGCGATTTCAAAATAAAAGCTCAAACCCTTTCTGAGTTTACACGTTTTAATGTCCCCATATTCAAGAAATTATAGTGTCTATAGCTTTTCTGGCGCAAAGAAATGGCCAAATATTAAAGATTAAGTGGACATTTGAATTAAATGTTGTTTATTCAATATTAAACAAGGAATAGATCACGCTGTGAAGTCATCAGGCCGTTGGCGCCCTCTGCAGTCCTTTGATATAATGCACAACGTATGTTTGTTTTATTGTTTATAACACATTATGTATTTTCACAGTTTTGTTCACTAAAACCATATGATTACCTTATTTGAACCAATTATTGCCTCATTGCTATTATAAAGGCTGTTGTTTGCTTAGGACTATTTGTATTACCTTAAAAAAATTAATTATCTGATTACTCAGTTAATCATCAGAATAATCAACCAAACGCCTTGCGTTTTTAGTTACTCTTTTTATTATAGAAAAATAATTGTGTAGCTAAATATATAAAATAATGTTTGTGTTCCTGTATTACATTCTGTCATGTAGTTCTAAATTCAGCCTCGAAAAACAAGGTTAAAAAAACGAGTTAAGTTCAAGAATTTTACTTTATTATGTGAACTCATGTTAGCCGTGAGCAGCGCTATACGAAGAACCTGCTAACTGTGGCTGCGTCTGTTTGATATGCAGCCATCTGTAGTTTCATTGAGCCGGTGTAATTTCTCCGAGCTCAGTCAGAAGTCTGAATGAGATTGAGTATGTAGAGGTGCAGTTCACAAAGCCCAGAGCACAGCGCGCTAATGACCGCCACCGCCCGCAGGCCGCTCTGCAGCGCTTACAGCAATCACGGCTGTCACTGCTCCACGGACTGTAATATTAGCCATATTTGTTTGCTGAATTTGTTATCTCCTGGGCTTTGTGGCAGGCCGTGTCCCCTGAACAGCTGAGCTCTAATTGCTTTTCTCGCTTGATGCTCATGGCCCACGCCGAAGGCAGGGTTCTGCTGATTTTGTTACCCTTGTCAATTGGGGAAATTGGGGACCTTGTCTCGAACATCTCAGAGGAGCCCACGGGTTGACCTGTGCCTGCAGCTTTTTCCTTTTCTCCTCTAATGGGTTAAATCAAGAGCGGTACAGGATACCAGTCAGCATGCATAGCCAATACTGTACCTCACACTCTCCTTTTGTAATTAAACACTACACAGTTTGTTTGTTTATTTATTATCAGTTGTTAACTGCAAATAATTAGTTGTTTATTATTATTATTATTGTTGGAATCATATTTATGTAATATATTATTGTAATTTTAATGGTAAATTATTAGTAGCATTATTATTATTATTATTATTATTACTAGTATTATTAATGTTAGTAAAGTTTCATGTACTTTATTATAATATCTATTTTCTTATTTAGTTTTAATTGTTAATAATTTCTTCTTCTTTTCATGTATTTATTTATTTATTTATTTATTTATTTATTTATTATGTATTTATTTGATTATATTTGATTATAATTATTATAATTATTAATAATATTTATTATTATTAATGTTAGTAAAGTTTCATATACTGTATTGTATTATTCATTTTTTTCTTATTTAGTTTCAATTGTTAATTATTTCATCTTATGTATTTGTTTATTTATAAATGTTTTATATTTTTATAATTGTTAATAATATTTAATAATAATAACAATAACAACAACAACAACAATAATAATAATGTTAATGTTGGTAACGTTTCATGTACTTTCTATAATATTTTTTTCTTATTTATTTATTATTATGTAAATATTACATTCATTACCATTTTTATTTATTTATTTTTAAATATTTTATGTTTTATAATTATTTATAATTAATACTTTTTATTAGTAGTAGTAGTAGTAGTAGTATTGCTGTTAATGTTAGTAAAGTTCCATATACTTTTTTATAATGTTTATTTTTTTCTTATTTAGTTTCGATTGTTAACCATATCTTCTTCTTCTTATGTATTTATTATATTTATTACAATTTTTATTTATTTGTTTGTTTGTTTGTTTGTTTATAAATGTGTTAGATTTTAGATTATTAATAATATTTATTATTATTCATATTATTGTTGTTGTTGTTAATGTTACTAAAGTTTCATATATTTTATTATAATATTTATTTTTTCTTATTTAGTTTCAATTGTTAATCATATCTTCCTCTTCTTATGTATTTATTATATTATTACTATTAATTGTTTCTTAGTTATGTATTTATTTATTACTTTATTTATTTGTTTTTAAATGTTTTCTATTTTATCATTATTTATTGATAAATATTAATTATTATTATTATTATTATTATTATTATTATTATTATTTAATTGTTTTAGTTAAGACCATATTTATTTTTTCTTATTTAGTTTCAACTGTTAATCTTCTTCTTAATTCTTCTTCTTCTGTATTTATTATATTTATTACTATTAATTGTTTCTTATTTCATTTATTATTATATTTTATTTATTTATTTATTTTAGTTAAGATGATATTTATTTTTCTTGTTTAGTTTCAGTTGTTTATCATTTCTTCTTGTATTTATTATATGTATTACTATTATTTGTTATTTATTTATTTATTTATTTATTTATGCTTCAATATTTTATATTTGTATACTTATTTATAACCGATTATCAATAATATTATTTATTTATTTATTGGCTAGGACAAGGTGTCAGTAATAATTTTATTTATTTATTTATTTAGGCTAAGACAAGGTGTCACTATTGCTCACATTTGGTTTAAACAAACTTCTAAGCCTAACATAAAATTTAAGAGTGTAACTCATCCCGCACTGTTTATGCTATAGACATGAATCAAACTTAAAATCGTGAAGTTTAGTGTTGCCAGATCTCACAAAAAATAAGCACATTTGGCCCCTGGTCTTACAAAATCAGAAGCACAGTAAGTAACCACCTAGCAATGCGCTAGCAACCACATATTAATGCACTTTAGCAACCACCCAGGACAACAAAGAAACCACAGTCCTAGCAACCATTACGAACTCTTCAACATCCACCTAGTTTGTAGCAACCATATATCAATGTGCCAGCAAACAAATTGCAAGGGCCTGGCAACCACTGACAATACTGTAATTGTGAGTTTTGCCTGAAGGGATAGTTCACATCAAAATGAAAATTCTGTCATCATTTACTCACCCTAATGTGATTCCAAACCTGTGCGGCTTGGTATCCCTGGGTTGCAAAAGACAAAAGAAGATATTTTGAAAAAAGTTGGTAGCCAAACAGCTTAAGTCACTAACTTCCACTGTATGGACAGGAGGGTGAGTAAATTATGACAGAATTCATTAAACAAGCAGCACTCAAATTTTCTTGAGAAAAATGTAGTCATCTATAGTTGTTGAGGTTGTTGCGCATGGCTTTTGTTGCAATTACACAAGTGAAGGAAGGAGAACTGACAGCTACATCACTATAACAAATTTTGAATAATGAAGCATGTCCTTTCTTTTGTACCCCAGCGTAGCATGGATAAGTGATTTGAATGAGTCTCAGAGATCATAGAGAAGCGTTTCCACCTCTTACAAATCACCATTGTGAGATATCAAGTGTGAGTTCAAGGTTAAGGGACACTACAATCATAGGGAGGTGAATGTAATCTGTCCATCAGCCTAATGAAGATTAAAATATGCCAATCTCCTGTTTAATACTTAATATTGCCCCCTAAGTAGCCACCTGGGTCCCCGCAATGTCCCATCGTCAGCCTCGAGAAACCACCAGGCACTCTAGGGTGGACTATACTAGGGCTCCGCCCACTACCCTTTGTAGTTTTCTGCTTTCTCCCGCATTCAGCCAATCAGAAAGTAGCGTGTCAGTGGTGAATTTCCACAGTGTGATTTATTAGCCAAATATTGCCACTTCAAGGGCTGCTATGGTAACGGCTGCTACAAGAGGTCAACCAAAACCTTCCTAACACACACACACGTGGAAATACTCACATTTATACACAGCAATACCCCCAGGGACTGCCTTTCACCCCTTCAGCAAACAGTCACACTCATATATCTACTGAGATGCACTTATGTGGTCACAAGAGAGACTGAGCATGACACTTTCAGTGAGACGTTTGTTGCACAATGGGAGGAGAAACAAAATGTCAGAGAGGAAATTTTAAATTAGTATCATTGCTTTTCTGAACAGATTACTAGCATATTGCTTACTGCATACTACTAATATGTTTAAAAATAGTATGTGAGAATACAATGATACATCTTTGCTGCATTGTTGTCACTTGATGACAAGATCATGCAAAAAGTATACAAGTATGCTATTCTGAATGTAGTTATTTAGTGAAGAAGACGTTAAAATGGCGGTTAAAATGATTCATTTGTCACATTGGAAATTGAAGGTCAAGTCAAGTTCATTGCATTGCTGAATACTGTATTCCCCAACGTGTACTTAAACTGCACGTTTTAGCAAATGTAGAAGGTCATCTCTTTATTTTATTCAGAAAATGTGCATATTTTGCTTTTGCAGAAATAGTAGGTGTTCTGTGATTTTCCAAAAATTATTTGGAAAGCCTACTTCCATTAGTACTATAATATTAGCATCCTAACAATGATCTTAAAATATTACGAAAAAGAAAAAAGTAATCAAAAATGTATTTAATTAGGGATCAAGCACCAAAGGTAACCCACTAGTAACGACTCAAGTCGACTTTTGTTCAACTGAGTGCTATGACTTATTGATTTGTTAATCTAAGTTTCTTGTTAGTTAATATTAGTTATGCAGAACCTGATTTTACCAAGTACGACATGTTCCTGGATCAACATCTTTGCTGACCCTGGAACAACATTGTGATTAACCAATCAGATTTGAAAACAAAAAAAAAAAAACATTTTATAGTTTTTGTAAAGTTTAGGCTTACAGTCAGTGTTTGGTGCTTGTACATCAGTGCCATTCATCCATCATTACCTCTGATTTTAGGGATTACTCATGGGTAAGGTTAGGTTTAGGTGTAGGGATGTGGTCAAGATAAAATTTTTGGATTAAAATGGTTTTCCAGGGTCAACAAAATATGTTTTCGTGAAGTGCTTTAATGAATTTGATAAAATTTCTGCTATATCTTTGCAACGTTTTAGTGGATTCAGACCAAACTTGTTCCGCGTTATACCAAGCATGACCTGAGGGCACATGAGTACATGAGTTTTTGTTTATATTTTCTGAACAGTTTAATCAAAATCATAAGAGTGATCTTGTTAGAATGAAGTAGCATACCGAATCAGCATACCAAACATTTTCCTATGGCAGCCATTTTGAGAGTGGTCCATTTCGAATTTTGTAGTAAAATGCTGTATTCTTCAAACGCTTTAACATATTGTTAAGAATCTTATGAATCTTACAGAATCGTTTGCAAGAAAGTTATGAAATTTAGCACACGGATAGAGGACAGTCTCGTCATTAACCACAGCAAATTTGGAGTTTCTAACTCAAACTCTCTAGCACCACTAACAGGCCAAATTTGCACTCATGCTTCTGCTAATAACTTTTGAACCATAAGGTCTAAAAGCAAAATAGTTTTTCCGTCCGATTCCTTGGTTCAAAAATTTTGAATTTTCTAAAATATTGACTTTTTCGAACTCATCCTAGAAAGTCTGTCAAATTTTTACCAGAACTGGTTCCCAGATAGCACACGTATGTCTGCAAGATGTCTGTGAAAGATCACCTGATCTGGAAAGCGTCTGCTCTGTACAAATATCTGACAGACGTCTGTAAGATGTCAGTTTTACATACATTCTAAATAATAAACATCTTAAAGACATCTAATAGACATCTATTTGACATCCAAAAGGAAACGTCCTATAGATGTTCTGCAGATGAGCAAACACTCTAAAATATATGTCTTCCAGATGTAAATGCAGACATCAAATAGACATCTCCATGATGTATGTGTGCTATCAGGGTTCAGATCATCTTCAGAACATTCTGGCAAAAAGTCATCAAAAGCTTTTTGATATACCAAACCATTTTCGTAAAGTGCGCTAACGAATTTGATGAAGTTTGTGCAAAAAAAAAAAAATGATGAGGCTACATCTCCGCAGCACTTTAGCGTATTCTGATCAAACTTGGTATGTGTTATAACAAGCATGACCTGAGGGCACATTAGTTTCGGCACAGCACCACCTACTGGTCAAAAGATATAAAATATTGACATTTCTGCTTATAGCTTCTGACCAGTTTGGCCAAAAATCAAGATCGATTAGATTCAGAATCATTAGATTCTGAACAGCATGCCGAACTGAACAGTATGAAGCCCTATGTTGGCCTTTTTGGGTGTTGCCTATTTTGAGTTTTATAGTAAAATTCTGTATCAACAAATGTCTTTAACATGGGTCTCCAACCCTGTTCCTGGAGAGCTCCCATACTGCAGAGTTCAGCTTCAACCCTAATCCAACACACCTGGACCAGCTAATCAAGGTGTTTGGTGCTACTTAATTACAGACAGTTGTGTTGGAGCAGGATTGGAACTTAAGTCTGGAAGAAGGAAGATCTCCAGGAGCACGGTTGGGAAACCCTGGTCTTTACAGCGTAATTAAAGACAGCTCCTTAAGCCTTCTACACACTGCACGATTTTAGCAATCCTATAAGATCATTGCTGATCACACTGTGCGACATGGATTTTTTTTTTTTTTTTAAGATTTATTTTTGGGCATTTTATGCCTTTATTTAGACAGGACAGTGTAAATAAGACAGGAAAGCATTGGGTGAAGAGAGAGGGGAGTGGGATCGGCAAAGGACCATGAGCTAGGATTCAAACTCGGGTCGCCATGAGCACGATTGCACTATATGTCGGCACATTAATCACGAGGCTATTGCCAATGCAACATGGATTTAATAAACTTGGGTACGACACGCATGCGTCTCGTTGGCTACGATACACGTTATTGTAAAATAATACAATGCCATCAGAATGTGCTAGTGGTGAATAAAACAAGCACAATGAACGTGGGTCGTGGCAGCAAACACAAGGTGCAATGAACAGTCTGAATTTCTGACACTGTCAGAAAATGATCGTAGGATATCTTTGGTCGCAAGACCGTGACAACAGCCGTCTTTGAACCTTTCTCACTGTACGACATGGGACCACAGATAAGGAGGTACGATCACAGAAATCGCCCTGATTGTTTCACGATGTCAATCTTTCATCTGGGACAGACGAAAATCATGCAGTGTGTTTCGGGCTTAAAGAAAAGTGCAAGGTCAAGTATAAATGGTATTTAACAATTCAGTTCGTAATTGTTTTTTGACAAATTGGTGGCACATTTATATAAATTTGTACAATTTCATTTGTACATTTTTGCACAATCTTATGACCCATTGAGGAATAGGTGTAGAGGTGAGGTGTGTTTTTCCCCCTTAAAAATAATGTTTTTGTACAAATCAAATCATATCAATTCATATGAAAAATAGCTTTTCTCATTCGACTGGGTTGGCACTTCTTTTAGAACACTGAATTTATGAATTGGAAGTTTCTAAAAAAAATTACCATCATTATTATCCTAATAATTAGCCAATTATCCAGTTGTTAGCGAAACAATATCATAGATTTTCCTCTCACATTTCGCTTCAACAAGCCATGAAATAGTAAACATGATCCTTACTGGTCCAAAGAAGCCCAGACATGAATACAAAAATAACCTTTTACACCCAAAGGGTCATTGAGGAGGGGTTTGGGGGCAGTATTGTTCTCTCTTGGTCAAACTCTCGTATTTCATCTTAACATTTGGCTGGGGTGAGTCTGACACCCCTGTTGTGACACGCACTGCTCTTCAGTCTGTGAAACTGGAGCTGGTGAGCATGACAGTCTCTGCCCTTCTCATGAGGTGGAGAATAGCCAATCTAATCACATTACCCACAATCACTGGCTTTTATCTGCTATGCCTGGTGTCAGGAAGTAATACGGCTTGATATTTTCAGGTGTAATGGTGTTACACCCATGACCTGCCCTGGTGCCATGGCAATGGCAAATTAAATGAGCTGTAAATAAGCTCTTTTAACAATCAGATTGGTGTTCTGACATAAGACGAAGCAGCTACGGGCTTGGAAGACACACTAAGAATATTTTTGACTTGGTGTCATTGAGAGATGACACCAGTAGATGGGATATTTGCCCAAAGGGGTGGTGTTGGATGACTGAATACCCAGGTTGGGACTGCAGGTGCTGGTGGGAATGGAATCTAGTCTTTGTGAGCTAAAACACTTGGATTCCACATGCACCCACACTCATTGCATCACTGCAATAACTGAACCCATGCGGTGGGTGGTCTCATCCATCCACATAAACCTTGTTAGATAATCATAACAGATCATCATGAACTTGGATGATTTTTTTTTATTCATTTAGGGGTTTTTTTCACAGCTGTCTAGAGGGAACTTGGAAGGCCCTCCTCATGTTGAACCAAACCTGTATGACTTTCTTTTCTTCTGCTGAAAACAAAAGGAGATGTTTTGCGAGCTGTTTTTTCATTGCAGTGAAAGCTGATAGTGACCTGCTGTTGATCTCCAAAAAGGCCAAAGAAAAAATACACAGTAACACTTTAAAATAGGGAACACTTATTCACTATTAACTACAACTTTTCCCTCAATAAATTCCTATTTTGCTGCTTATTAATAGTTAGTAAGTTAGTTGTTAAGCTTAGGTATTGGGTAGGATTAGGGATGTAGAATAATGTCATGTAGAATAAGACATTAATATATGCTTAATTACTAGTAATAAATGGCTAATATTCTAGTAATATGCATGCTAACAAGCCACTAGTTAAGAAACCGTAAAATAAAGTGTTACCATACACTACCATAAATGGGATCATACAACTTTTTGTATTTTATTCCTTCTGTGTGTTAGAGTCATGACGTGAACATAACTACTAAAAGGAGTGTGGAACTTACTGTCCTTGGCAAAGTAAACCAATGTTGAATAGACTGAATGTGCACACCTGTGGATCGACCTCTCTTAACCCCAGATATCACTCCATCAGTGACAGCAGACATCCAAATAACCCCCATTAACTGCAGACACTATAGTGTTACAAAAGTCAAGTTATATACAGTGGTCCCACAGAGTATTTGGATAAAGAAGACACACTTAAATTGTCTGATTCTTAGCCCATTAGATACAGAATATCAAACACATGCTTGCTAGAGCCTTTCTCAGAACTAACCTTTTTTATGTTGCTCAGTTTTTATGAACCTTTTAGTCTTTTGGTGAATTGTTCTGAACATAGTTTTTATGTATGAAGTTAGTTCTCATCATGTTCACATAGTTGACATATTAAAGGTTCTGTTGACGTAGAACACGTGTGCGCCGCACTTTGTTTACGTTCAAAGAAAAGCATGCATCATGATACTCTCCAAACGGCACTAAGGTGACACAAAAGAAAATAATTGTTTAATAAAGTCATTATTTTTGTTTTTGTTTTTTGCACAGAAAGTATTCTCGTAGCTTCATAAAATTATGGTTGAACCACTGATGTCACATGGACTGTTTTGTTGATGTTCTTTGTACCTTTCTGACCTTGAACATGATAGGAAAGCTCTTGGATTTCATCAAAATACCTTAATTTGAGTTCCGAAGGTGAACAAAGATCTTACGGGTTTGGAACAGCATGAGGTTGAGTAATTAAAGGCACAATAAGTAAGTTTTCACCGCTAGAGGGCGCGTATTCAAAACAAACAAAGAACCAAAGGCGTAGTTTTATGACGCTGTGATTGAGTGTGCATGGAATCATTGGAGTTGTCCTCTTCATCCCCACAGCCGATGCAATCCGTTGGGACTCCGGCAGAAATCATGTTTAAGGAATCACGTTCAAAGCGAAACAAGGACACTGGAGCGATTGCTAATGAAGGATGAGCGCGATACACGGCTCAAAAGCAGCAGAGCATTTATTAAGCCACAGTCAACCATTTCCTCTCCTTCCAGTCATGCGTAAGTAAGGTAAAACAGCACTGTTTTATCATACTAGATACATTTGAGTGTGTTTAAAGTTCTGTTATAATGCTACTCTGTGCGTTCGTCCCCTGTCTAATAAAATGCATAACATATTCTTCTTAACATATCTTTGGAGTTCAACTTTGGAGTTGAACATAGACAAGATAATGCACTATCCAGTTAAATTTTTATAATTCATGAATGAAAACATTTTGTAATATGATTTTGATGTACAATTTCCATGGTAATGCAATGTCTGATTTTAAAATGGGTTTCAAAGGATGAATTTTGAGATTTTAAGTTTTCAGTTGATATATGATTTCTTAAGATTTCTATTGTGTGATAGCGAAAAAGGCAATGAAGAAAGTCTTTTTGTGGCAAAGGTAAGAACTCCTGTTATGATGTAGATTTTTGAGGTGCACTCTTGTCATAAATTAGACTATTACTTTTCCTACATAATTTGTAACACAAAAGAGTGGTAAAATATCTATTTAGGAGTCTTAGACCTTTCCAACGATGTATAGTTTGTCATGATTAGATTAGAATTTATTTGTAATATGGTGAAGTAAACTTAGGCGTCCCACAGAGCGGGCGGTGACAGTTAAAGGGTTAAACATTCTTCAAAATATTTGGGATAAGTACACTAGTCAGCAAAATATATAACACTGTTTTAGTGGTTTTTGGATATTTTAATAAAAAAATCTTACATATTGTGCTTTTAATGACAGAGTTTTCATTTTTGGGTGAACTAACCCTTTAACTATAAATAACATCCACTAATGTTTGACGACCACAAAAGGTAGCAATGTTTTTTGTTTTATCACCAAGTGAAGAAACATTTTGTGAAATATTACACTTAAAGTGTGTTTATATACTTATTATTAAAATAACTTAAAAATAATTAATAAAGGAACATTCTGGGTTCAATAAAGTTCTATCATAACAACTCTCAGCATGTTTAGCATGGTAATATGCATGGCAATGTTTATGTGTTTTCCTGTTGGCAGAATACTGTGGAAGAGCAAGTACTGAGACTTGCTGACTTGCTACTGCCAATACATTCACAGACATGCTGCTCTGCGCATGTAATAAATACTGCTGCTGCATATGTAACATATATGAAATAACCCCCATGTATAACATATATGAAATCACCCTGTAGCAGGTCTATACAGGTGGCACTGGGGAGGTGGAGGGTTTCTGAAGTGCGCTGCAACTGCTACAGCAAGCACTAGCCAAGAATTTGAATTTTGAGCAGTAAGCTCATTGGCTGCTGATATGGAAAGAAACCAGTCAGCTGGACCACGTGAGTAATAATGTGATTATATGACATCTAGGGTCAGTTTTACTAAACAGGGCAAAGTAGTGCAAGAGCGCAATTCCAAAACAGCGAAGATGGAAGGGGAAATGTCTGCGGGTGATTTATTAGCAATGTGCAAACTAAAGAAAACAGACGCAACATTTCATTTACAAATTAGTGTAGTCGCAAATACAGAATAAAGATATAAGAAGCCACAGTACAGTGCGCTGAAAAGAACCGGAGGCCAAAAAATGAAGGTTTGCTAGAAGTTTTGATAGATCTGGTATTGTGTGACTCCTAGTTGAGGGTTCCAAGTTGTCTTTTAGTTCCTGAAGCAAATTAAAAATAACATGGCTTGGCAAACAGTATGCTTGGGTAATGTGTTCTTCTGGCATTCCAAATAAATTAATACATGTGGAGAAAATTCTCTCCCTTCTACCACACGCTCTCTATTCTCTGTGGTGCCTTCTCCTAGTAACAATAATAGCAGCCATTTCGAGCGCAAAATAGTTTAAGATGCCATTAATTTGACGAGTGCAAACATTAGTAAAATGCATTGCGTGTTTCATTTGTATACTCTCCTCCCATAAATTTTGCGTCTGAAAGGGAAACTCCTACAAATGTATATTCAATAAGGTCAGGCACAAAAATAACTGTCCATGCCTTTTCAGCACTAATTTTTCGCTGTACAATTTTAACACCAAAAGACACAAGCTGTTAGTAAAACTGGCCCTAGCCATCTAAAGTTTAAACTCAGTTGACAACACTTGTGGCATAATGTTGACCACAAAAATTAATTTGCACTTTTCCATTCTTTTCTTTTGAAAACAAAGCAAATATTTGGGTTGCAATGTAAACCAGGGCCAATTTGTGAACATCAAAATACCCCCGTTTCAATAGTATAGCCACAATACATAAACAATATGCATGTTAACATGCAAAAAAAAACAAAAAAAAAACAAGGCAACCATTTCTGTGTAAAGTGTGGTGCAACTGTCTTCTAGGTACACATTTATACAGTTGGATTGGCACTGATGAACAATACTGTTTGGCATAGTAGGCTACAGGTAGTGTTACTGAGAGCAGAAAAAAACAAAAACAAAATTCATTGCATTCTAAGAAAGTAAAGGTAGTGCACAATAATCATGCCATGACATGAAACTGTCAACACAAAATGTTTTGCTCAAGACAAACAAATATTTCCAGCATGGATTTTCATCCAAGTTATCTAAACAAGTTTTCATCATTTTATGTAAGACCACTCACTCTATGTCATCATACTATATCTTCGTGTTCATGCTAGAATCCTTAAACACAAGAGGGTACATCAGAGTTTTTTAACTGTAAGTTCATGACATTGATTGATTGATTGCTTGTCCATACTGAAAGTCAATAGGATCCAGTGTTGTATGGACAACAAACAGAGTTTGAACAAGATGGGGGTGGGTAAATTAAGACAGTTTTGTGTGTGTGTGTGTGTGTGTGTGTAGTCTTGAAGTCTGTGTTTGCCAATATGGCCCATATCTTCTGTTTGCTGGAACCTGTAACACCGCTATGAGAGATACAGATGGGCTGGTGAGATGAATTAACCCAGACAAGATAGTTGGATGTACAAAGGAAATATGGGACAGTTTGGGGAAGGAGGGGATATAGACAGTGAAATAATACATAAGGATTGTTTTGAGAATGAATAATGTAAAATAATATATAAATAAATGTGAAATGTTATTTCTTCCCTCAGAGTGAAGGAGAAATATTGTGGACAAGACGACGGAGCAGAGAAGAGAGGGAGCAAAGAGAGAGAGAGAGATCTGGATTCTGGCTGAGTCAACATCAAAGCTGTACGATTCTCTTTTTTCCCTCTTTGGTCATATATGATTTCCTTCAGAGGCCTCACAGCGCACTTATGAGTCTTAAGGCTCAGTGTGCGGAGCCCGTTAATAACACTGACCTGGATTTGGTTCACCGTTAGCTTTTGTTCTAATTACAGCTCAAGTGCACTCTCAAAATCTACAAAAATAGAGAGACTTTCCAATTTTCAATTACATGAAATTTTACACTTCGCTCAAAATGAGTTCAAGTACCATTTGCAGACTTTATTAAAGGGTTTGTTCACCCAAACTTGAACAATTTTGTTTTACATTTACTCACCCTCATGTGGAGGTGTCACACTCCAAAAGGCACCATCAAACCACAATAAAAGTATCCATATCATTTGTGGGCTAAATTCCAAGAGTTCCAAATTTGGTAGCTTTGTGAGAGAAACAGATCTGATTCACTGATAATATATGATATGATAAACCATATTCTTGTGAATAGGGGAAGATTTTCAGTGGCTAGGTCACTCAAAAATAAAATATTTTGTCATCACAAACTCACCCTCATGTCATTTTAAACCTTTATGGTACTGTAGATATTCCAAAGAAAGTTTTTTCCCGGTATCATGGAAGTCAACGGGACTTAAAAACTTTGAACCATGTCAACCAAACTTAAGCCTCACTGGTTTTCCCAGTCCAAATGACCAAATTTCATGCTTTTGATGTTCATATTGCATTACTTAAAGGAGAAGTCCACTTCCAGAACAAAAATCGACAGATAATGTACTCACCCCTCATCATCCAAGATGTTCATGTCTTTCTTTCTTCAGCCATAAAGAAATTATGTTTTTTGAGGGAAACATTTCTCCATATAATGGACTGGTATGGTACGACTTCAAACGATCCCAGCCGAGGAAGAAGGGATTTATCTAGCGAAAAAATCGGTTATTTTCATTAAAATAATACAATTTATATACTTTTTAATGTCAAACGCTCGTCTTGTCTTACGCTGCCTGAACTGTTTTTGTTCCGGTTCATGACAGTTTGGGTATGTCGAAAAACTCCCATCTCATGTTCTCCCTCAACTTCAAAATCATCTTATATCGCTGTTTTCCTTTTTATTTTTTTGAGGGTGTTTGATCTTCTTTGCATGTTCAGCGATGAAGTTAAAGGAGAAAATACGATTGGAGTTTTTCGACATATCCTAACTGTCTTGAGCCAGAATACACAGAGTTCAGGGAGAGAAAGACAAGACAAACGTTTGTTACAAACGCATTTGGGATCGTTTGAAGCCGCATTTAAACTGCATTTTGGAAGTTCAAAATCAGGGCACCATATTAGTCCATTATATGGAGAAAAATCCTTAAATGTTTAACTCAAAAAACATAATTTCTTTACGGCTGAAGAAAAAAGACATTAACATCTTGGATGACAAGGGGGACATTATCTGTGGACTTCTCCTTTAATGTTTTCTGTGTATGTCTGTGTTGATAAATATTTTGGTTTGATATGAAATGTTTATTTTTTATCTGTTCATCACACAGAGTGATTGTGTCGCTTCAGAAGAACAAGTCAGTCGAGTTTGTATAGATTACATTCATTTATGTCAGTTGATTAAAAGTTTTGGGCATCATTGGCATAATATGGACACAGCAATCATTCTACTTTTGTATTGCAAAGAAGGAAAAGTCAAGTTTGGAACAACATGAAGATGAGTATTCCTTTAAACTTCAATCGTATAAACAAAGTTATGCATATGAAAAAGAGACAACATTAATGGAGCATTTATTGTTTTTTTTAATATGATATCTTTTTATGAAATGAGGTAATACAGGTTTTGAACAGCATCAGGGTGAGTAAATGACAGAATTTTCATTTAATATTTAAAATGACCTATTCCTTTAGAGACGTTATTAAAAACCTGCTTTATTTTTGCACCTTTTATTTTCTATTCTCATCCTCAAGCTCTATATTGCAAAAAAAAAAAAAAGACAAATCTGTTTTCTTTAATTAATTTCAAGAACTATGAGCATAGTCGTAAATGAATGTTGTGTTGTTATATGGCCCAGTTTTGAGTAAACGGCGCATGGAATGATGGCAAGAGGCTGGGTAGACAGCTGGAGTGACAGCCCTCCACTGGCCTGTTCTCGCTCTACACACACACACACACACATGCACACACCCCTCCCGCCAGCAGCTGTTAGCTGAGGTGATAGAGGAGTGGTGATAACAGTAGAGGTTGTTAACAACCTGCATGCTGACACACTGGGTTGGAAGAAGTCCCTGTCCTAAAACAACACACACAACCATCAAGAACACCTCCTTCCAGAACAATGTGAAACATTTTTCTCTCTCATGGCTGGAGAGGTCTTTTTTCCCTCAAAATCTGTCTCCAGGGGACACTCCTGACCACTGACTTGCCAGAAAATCATAATTTAATAACAAAATTATTTTGTGCAGTTGTAGCTTTAAGTCATCTGATTTATTGAATATTTCAATATTCAGTTCTACAATCCACCAGAATTTGCACTGACTATCCACCTTTTTCTTCCCAGTGAAAGTGGGCGTGGCCATTTGTTAATTGTATGGGTCTAGCTTCCGGTCTCATCCGCGTCCAGCTATTTTCAGCTGTACAAAACAGCTTTTTTTTGCTCGATATTGCAAATTGGTGTGTCTTACCATATTATTTTAATGTATTATCTCAATTAATGCAAACAGTTTACTGCACATTGTTATACTTTTCGTTATTTCCCTATAGCATCTCACCCATAGGCTTACTTCCACGTCAAAAATACTTGGAAAAAAGTATTGGTACCTTGTATGTGATGGTATCAGATAGTAATCAACAGTGTTGGGCAAAGTTACTTTTAAAAGTAATGCATTAAAATAATGTGTTACTTCCTAAAAAAAAAAGTAGCTTATGGAAAGTAATGCATTACTTTACTTTTTCTCATCTGGGCTCGGATTGCTTGCCCGTTTTTAAGTTCTATTTTTGTGCAAATGTAAAATGTATTTTATACATAAAAAATATATTTGTTATTTAACATATTTAATTATTGCAGGTTTGTGCATTTATGATTTCTCTCAACATGGGGACAGTAGAGTTGTGAGTCAATAAATGTGAAAAAGTGACTGGCATTACTTGTTTGAAAAAGCAACTCTGATATTTTATTGTAAATTAAACAGTAATGCTTAATAGTTACTTAGAAAAAGTAATCTGATTACGTAACTCGCATTAGTTGTAATGCCTTACCCCCAACACTGTTAATCAATGCCATGGTACTTTGATGTATACCATATTCACTCTTAAAAATTAAGGTTCTTGATTGGCATCCAATCCAAAAAGGTTCCTTATAATAGAAAATGTCTCTTTGAATGATTAAAATGTTCTTTATTCAAAGAAAAAGCTGGTTATTTTAAAACTGTTCTGTGAAAGGTTCATTGGGGAACCAAAAATGATTTTCCTGTGGCATCACTGTAAAAAAAAACCCTTTGCTTTGTTTTCAAGAGTGCACCATGGTACCATATATTGTATATACCATTGTATTTACACTGCACTCGAAATTGCTTCAAAGAATACGATGAAATTACTAAGGTCCATAAACGCGGTATTAACATGGTAACATGTCCAAAGCATCCTAGCATGTCACTTTTTTTGTTAGTAGTAGGCTATAACATAATCAAACACTAAGTCGTCTTATACTCTTTTTTTGCGCAGACACAATGAGCGACCAAAAAATATGATTTTAACCTTATTGTGTAGGGTGAAGAGCATTAATTGAATGTCCCAAATTTCCTCCCACTCGCAGCAGGACAGTACAAAGCGAACAGACAGGCAGCATTTGTGCAACTCGACTCCATCTCCCTCCCTCTCTCCCGCTCCTCCTGGCCAAAACTGCCGTGCTCCTCTAGTGCGCTTCATTCAGATGGATAACTTCAGAAACATGGCTCTGCTAAACACCTCACTTTTACTGTTTGTGCTTCAAATATGCGCTCTGGCTTGGCAAGGTAAGACAATTTCACCTCGTCTTTCCACGCGGTTCTGTTTTTTGCTGTGGTTTAATTTTGTGAGAAACTTTCTGGAGCGTTTCGACGGCGCGCGTTTGAATGGGATGAATGGGATATTTGGGGATGCTGCAGTTACAGTTACTGGGTTTAAACTGCGGTCTTTAAACCGTTCTTTGTGTAATAGAGGGATATGGACTGTTTAAAGTTACTTAGACCCTATTTGTGGCGCGTGTTCACCTTTTGGCTTT
This sequence comes from Labeo calbasu, assembly GCA_019740295.1. Classification (NCBI taxonomy): domain Eukaryota; kingdom Metazoa; phylum Chordata; class Actinopteri; order Cypriniformes; family Cyprinidae; genus Labeo; species Labeo calbasu. The sequence goes on from JAHKKF010532701.1 coordinate 24,176, forward strand.
GTTATTCGCTTTTGAAAAGAGCTAGTTTGTTATCAAAACACACTACATTAATATGTTAAGCTTGTTCAAATACAAATACATATTTGTAAAGCAATACGCCATTACTTTTAAACACGCAGAAGTCAATTTGTTTGTATCAGTTTGCAGAAATCGCTTTGTAAACTGTAAAAACTGGCGTATATTCCTTGATAGAAAACAGCAGGTGGACTGTGTGCACTGAAACAGACATACTGTACTAGAAAATGGCATTTATCATAATATTCATTTTACTAATTAACCTGTTTTATCTTGTAAAGCCAAGCAAATGGTTCAAACGGAGAGGCTTTATGTTTATAATTAGCCAATTTGCTGTTGCCTCTGGTTATGTTTTAATGTCTGAAGTGGTTCAGATCATGAGACTGGTCACAAATACAGGCTTTGTGTGTCTGTGTTCAGATACAATCTGTGGAACTCTATTAAATGGCGCTCAAAAATGTGATGATATGAGAGATTTTCCAAGTGATAAGAAAGCTGTTCACAATGTGCAATATTCAGTTTTTGAAATCATCTTTCATTAATGCATTATATTCATTAATTATGCTTATATCTGTGCATATTGCCCTGCAGGTCTCTGTGTTGTGCTCTCTTTAGTACATGACCTAGACAACTACTGAACTAGCCCTTCTCATTAGGGAACAGATGATGGACCCCCACTGCATAATCCCCTCCTTGTCCGTCTCTATCTATTCCCTGTTGTGTCATCCGTCTACTTTTTTGTCTACCTGTGTACACTGTTTTTCCACCCTCATCCTGTTTTTCTCTTTCTCTCATAACGTATTTTGCTTAGTGTGGATCAGGACTGTCCTGTAACGCTAGTTTCTCTAAAGGGTTTTAATAAGCCCCATATCCTACCTTCTGTTCACCCTTGTGTTAATAAGGTCCCACCAGTTCCCCAGCAGATGAACCAAAGCTGTCTGTCCTGGGATTATTGACTGAACGCCCCGTTAGATAACAACCCCTATGATTAAGAGGGGTCACCTTGCTATCTCAATGTAGGGGGGCGATTTTTCATCCAAGAACTTGACATTGAAAGTGTCAGCCTTACAAATTATAGTGACTGTGATGTGGATGATAGAATATGTACTGAAAAAGGGCTTTGAAAATTATTATTATTATTACTACTACTTCTGCTAGTATTCATTTATTTATTTTCATTAAAATTTTCTAAATGGTCACTTTTTTGTCAGTTGTGACACTTATAGCTTATATATTTTAATTAACCATATACGGCCCAATATTAAAACAGTATGAAATTATATATATATATATATATACTAGGTTATCAAAATTAAGTTATTACAAATTACTTTATTATTAATACTCATCCATTACTAATTTTTGTGTAAATCATAACATTGACAACTTATTTAATTAAAATTAACCATACAAGACCCAATCTCAAAAACAGTACAAAATTAAAATGTAAAATTATTAATATTCTTTTTATTATATTAAAAAAAAAAACATTACTGTTATTATGTTATACACCGAAATAACTGACATATTTGGAATGGCAATGAGAAATATCTTTATATAAATGCCCTGTCAATCAAAAGTGAAAACCAGAGCTTGAATGAAAAATCCTAATATAGGACATCCGCCAAAATATGCATTTTTAGCCCAGATGTCTGTACTCATTCCTTCAAGTTTATATGAGCTGCATTGTGTGCCAGTGACAAAAATGCCTTGCGTTAGACTTCCTGCTTCCCATAGCAGCCTGTGACCCACAGTGGAGGCGATACAATTGAGTGGCTGTTCCTGGTTTGAGAGGGTTTCTGTGCCCACAATCCTGGGTTGAGCCCCTGTCTATCACTCTTGACACTGAATGTCATATATAAGCCTGTGGGCTTATTGTTTTGGTTTGGCAGAAGGTGCAAATCTGTGAAGACCTCTGTGTATAGATAATCTCCATTATTGTTTTGGTGTTCAGCTTCAGTGAGCAACAACATGTGGATTAGATGAAGGTTGAGAGCCTTACACAAAACTGTCATTATTTGCAGCTATGTGATATTGAGTATTGTTGTTTATGCACAATTGTGTGTAGTGGGCACAATGCAGTTTCAAAAGTCACTGATGCCTATTGATTCTGACTGATGGGGAACAGATCTTGAGTTAAAGGTAATCTCCTCTGTCTAATCCAATCAGACTGAGACGTTAATGAGCCTTTTCCAGCAGGGGGCAGCAAGAAGGCAATTACCTGAATAAACTAAACACTTGATATTGTTTGTAAACATGTAAGCATGCAACAAATATGCTTTATGTCTGATTGTGTGCTGCAAGTCTTGAATTGTGCACTTGTCTATTTTAGTCACTCCTACCTCCTACCATATTCACCTTTACTGCACCATTACTGCACATATTCACCATTCAAAGTTCAATTTGGAGCAATCAGTGCTACTTTGTAGTGTGTAGCTGCAGATGATCTTGTCAGCATCACATTTACAGATGTTTACAAAAAGACATTAATGTTTATGCTTTTTAAACAGACTAAATGATTGGAGAATTCCAGAGAGAAGTCTGTTGTTTCACCAGAAGATTAAGATACAGTCAAAAGTTTACATACACCTTGCAGAAAATGTTTATTATTTTACCAAAATAAGAGGGATCATACAAAAAGCATGTAAACAGCATGTCAGAAAAATCCTTCAGCTCCCTCAAATTCTTGGTTTTTCCAAACTTGACTGTATGATTTTGAGACCCATCTTTTCACACTGAGGACAACTGGGGGACTCATATGCAACTATTACAGAACACTCACTGATGCTTTAGAAGGAAAATGATGCATTTAGAGTGGGCGTGAAGACTTTTGAACAGAATGTGTACATTTTTCTTACTTTGTCTTAGTACTGCCCTTCAGAAGCTACAGAAGATACTTATATGTTCTCCAGAAAACAAAATAAGTTACATTTACCCTGATCTTCAAATTCAAAATGTTTATTGCTTATTGCATTGTGTTTCCTTCTGGAGCATCAGTGAGCATTCGAACCTTCTGTAATAGTTGCATGTGAATAGTTGCTCCCTCAGTTTTCCTCAGTGTGAATCTCAAAATCATACAGTCATTGTTGGAAAGGGTTCAAATGCACAAAAATGCTGAAAAACCAAAGAATTTGTGGGACCTGAAGGATTTTTCTGAAGAACAATAGGCAGTTTAACTGTTCAGGACAAACAAGGGATTCATGAACTACTATAAAAAAAAAAAATCTCAATCAGGTCAGTACTAAACAAAAAAGTAACATGCATGATCCCTCTTATTTTGGTAAAATAATTCACATTTTGCAGATTCTGAAAAGAAGTATTTAAACTTTTGACCTCAACTGTATTACATTTTTATAAAAAAATATTGAAAATATATACAAGGATGAATCTTTCTCAACAAGATCATTATGATGCATTTAATAAATAGTGTGAATTTCCATTTCATTGCAACTTTACAGGTGAAATTTGTCATTTCTGTGCCTCTAGTGTCACTATACAGAATTACAAAAACAATGTTTGTTTTCGTACAGGTTTTCTGAATAGTCACATTGTCTAGCTTTGGTTGGCCTGCACACAATGGCTACATAACAAAGAAAGCCCTGTATAATTAGCCTGTTTAGACGCCTTTCTTAGTGTGTGTTTGCATAATTTGTTATTGCATTCAAAAACCATTAGATCAAGTGCAACAGAATGAAACGTAATGCACTTAAAAATATATGTTTTTATGTGACATGCCATATTAAAAGTACATGAGACTAATGCCCGTCTGAATGTGTGTGGTTGTATTGAAAGCAGGCCTGTTTAACATTTAAATCAGTCTAATTAGGTATGCAAAATATTCAGCAGGACAACTGTGTTAAACATTGATAACATTAAGAAATGTTTCATGAGGAGTTGAGGAGATGTTTTCATAATGATGCTGAAAGTTCAGCTTTGCCATCAAAGAATTAAATTAAATTTTAATATATATACAAACAGAAAAGGGTTATTCTACATTGTAATACTAGTTCACAATATTACAGTTTCACTGTATTTTTGATCAATAAATGCAGTTTTGTTGAGCATAAGAGACTTCTTTTAAGTAGGGAGTACAGAAAAATGGATGCATCTAATCTAACACCAATGAGTCACATTTATCGTATTTGTGTCACATTTTTCGTATACATATACTGTAGCTATATGAATTGCTGAAAGGTCAAACAGTAACTTTGTTGACCATTTTTATATATTTTACACCTGTTAACAAAAGACATCCCAACGAGACGCCTCAGTGCTCAATCAAAGAACAACAGCCCTTTGCTTTCAAGCATAATTCAGTATTAGATCTCTTTTGATCACATCCCTGAAGTCGAGGTTTTGATCCTTATGCTAAGATTTCCCTACAGTGATGAGCTGAGACACAGGCTAGACGAGTGCACCGCGGGCCGCTCCTTGAAGTCACCCGCTTTGAGTTTAGCCAAAACAATGGCATGGCATTCCTCAGTTAAATGCCCTCATATCTATTGGTGGGAAGCAGAATGGGGGATGGTAGCTGGAGGTGTGCGTGTCTAAGATCCACAGGTGAGTTTACAGGGTTAGATGCCTATCTGATAGAGATTGTGCTTATCAAAGCCTTTTGTGACTTGACAATTGTGTCGTTGACAGGAAAAGGCTCGGTGTTTGTCATCTAGTCTTCATCTGAGCTGTATTTGAACAAGGGGATACCTTAAAAGCACTGACTGTTTCAAGAGTGAAGAAAACTGTGTCTAGCCATTTTGTGAAGGAATCCAGCCCGGCTCAGTCTGGCTTGGCTGCTCCACATTTTTTGTTGGCTTACATTTAAATATTAGTATGGTCTGGGAAGTGTGTCAAAAATTTGCTGTTGCCATGAACTGACAAGGGCCGTCGGAGCTGCCAGTGTGTTTTATGTTACTTCATTCAATGATCAGTGTGTAGATTCTAGATGCTCTTTGTGCCACAACCTGCCATCGTAGTTGTGATCTAACTATTGAATACATTTGTAAAGGCGCAGGCGTATGTGGAATATAGTGATGGCATGTTTATCAAAGTCAGATGTGGAGACTGACCACATTAATGAAGCGTGAGAATGAATAACAATCATCCAAGTGCAACGAAGGGGGTGAAGAATTTACAGTGGACGCATGCCAGCTCTTTTTGCCCCTCTCCCTCACTTTCTCACAGACTGTGTTTTTTTTTTTCTTAATTTTTAGAAAGAGGAATCCCAAATTAGGTTTGTCACGCTAAAATTGTCCCCGTGGTGTTTTTTTATTCTTACATTCTGTTTAATAATCAGAAGTGCAAATACTCCTAAAAAGACTTATTGTGAATAAAAATTCTGTCAGTATTTACACTCCCTCTTGTCCTTTTTTTTCTTAAACCTGATTGACTTACTTTCTTCTGTGGAACACAAAAGGAGGTATTTAGCTGAATGTCCTGGCTGTTCCTTTCCATACAGTGGGAGTGAGGATGGATGATGTTATGCTCCAGAAATGGAAAAAACTCCACAAAATTGGTCCAAAGTTAGTTCAAATCCTCCGAAGGCCCATATAATAGCTCATGTTCACTGAAATTATGCACTCAAATCTCATAAAAGTTTGACATTTATGATATGTCATTATTTCTCACATTTTATTGCGAAGTTGGAAACTAATCTGTCCATCCCTCACACAAAGCCATTGTATTGGAATATATCGTCTTCAATAATATCGTAATTGTTGTTTTAATGATGTGCGATTTGACACAGTCTAAAATATTGTTTATACAACAGTACAATAAACAAGGAGTTAATACTAAGATACTACATTTTAGACACCGTATTGCCTATTTTTTCTCTATTCCGGCAACAAAAAATCATTCCAAACACAGCCATAGCACTGTTTTGCATTTCTGAGCAAAATGTTGGTGTTTCGTTCCTGAATCAACCGTTTAATGATTCGTCTCAATCACAATGACTCACTTAACAGCGACTTGCTGCCACCTACTGTGCGGTTATAATTTCACATTTAAAGGAGTCATCGGATGCCCATTTTCCACAAGTTGATATGACTTGTTACGGTCTTGATGAGAAGTTTATAATATACTTCGGTTAAAATTTCTCAGTGGTAGTGTAAAAAACCCAACCTTTTTTACCTTGTCAAAATCAACCCTTTTTTGCATTTGCCTTTAAATGCTAATGAGCTCTGCTCACCCTGCCCCTCTCTTCCTTGGGGTGATGAGCAGTACTGTTTACTTTAGCCGCATTTAGCTGCGTTTAGCCGCAAAACTTGTTAACTAGCACATTATTAAGAAAGGCGATTTGCAAAGATGCATAAAAAATCCTTATACTCACTTCTGCTGTAGGTGAAGCTGGATCACGAATGATTCGCTCCAACATGGACACGTTTATGTAAATCACCGGGCACATTTCCTTCGAAAACGAATTACAGTAATGTTAATCCTCTGCGTCTTCAGCGGCTCAGATGTCGGGAGTACATGATGACTGCTATGATCATTATTACATCCAACAACAAAACACCTCAATCACTCAGTTGGAGACACTCTTGTCTTCCGGAGTCGAAACAATGGCGGTCGGACTGTTCTCAGCTCACTCAGGGTGGGTCTAAGGTAAGACAATCGTGTCAATCAACTATCGTGGGAGCGGCCTTGGTTGGTGTGTTGTCACACAGACAAGAAAAAGGGAACATTACTTATAAAGATTAAAAAAATATCACTGGGTGGATTTTTATCATTATAGGGTGGTTATATATACACACTGCCAACACACATTTATGTTCAAACAACATGTAAAAGTGAGTTTTGCATCCGATGACCCCTTTAGAGTATATTTTCATTTTTAAAATAATTTCAAAAACATTATTTATGCATTTGTAACTGCAGGTTAAAGCATTTCATGTCCCTCTAAGCTGCATTAAAAAGTGTGTAAATACATCTAAATGCCACTTCAGATGCAACTTCTGTAAAGACGAATTTTGTTGATACTGATTTCATTTGTTGGTAACAGCCTAAATGTATTGATAAAAACTGACTGATTAAATGTAAGAGTTTGATTGAAAAGATGATACACATTTTTGGCTTTTTAAAGGTAGAAATTCCCATAAAAGGTAAAAATCATCTTAAACTGACCACACAGAATATAGCTCTCCACGGTAGTCCTTAAGATGTCAGCACAATAACACACTCAGCAAAATATCGTCTAATTAGCATTATTGATAAAATCCCAGTATATAGAGATATTATATTGAGTCTATATTATTACATGCTAAATCACATTTTTGACTGAATATTATCAGTGGCTGAAACTTTAGTGCATGCCTAGAATATACTGCATGTGGTGGACGATTGTTGTTCATGTATGATGCTTTTTTGGTCTTTTTGGAGTTACTGCACTACTGTTCAAAAGTTTAGAAACAGTAAAAAGTAAGATGTCAGTTTCCACTAAAATATTAAGCAACAAAACTGTTTGTAACATTAATAATAATAAGAAATGTTTCTAAAAAATTTAGCTTTGCCATCGCATGAATAAATTACATTATAAAATATATTAAAATAGAAAACAGTTATTTTAAATTGTAATATTACATTGTAATATTTTTTGAAAAATATCTTCTTTTGTGTGTCACAGAAAATGTCATAACTTGAGGATATTTATTTCTAGTTAAACAGTCCCTTTGACATTGAAATATGTAATTATTAGACTACTGATTATTGCTTTCTCTATTCCTTTATTTGACATATAAAGTACAAGAGCATTTTCCTCACCTATACCATTAATTCAAAATAATCTTCTTTTAGATAAGTAGCAATTATATGGTTCATGCAACAGTGTTAAAGACACAGCTGTAGACAATTTTTCTAATGCTATTAAAATAAATGGGAAATACATCGTATGTACTGATAAAAAGCTTAATTTTGCAGACCACGTCCCTTGTGATTCTTCAGCTTTATCTCATTATTATTCTGTGCACTTATAACCAGCTTAGCGCACACTTCCAAAATGCACAATTTAATTGGCTGAACGCGGCCCGTCACTTTTGGAGAGCCCCATCTGTGGGACACGTCACTGGCCAGGAACCGTTTCGGGATCTGGCAGAAGTCCTCACAATGCAAGGGGGATTTCGGAAGTCCTCGGATAATGTTTTCGCCAAAATCTCTCTCTAAATCACTGCTTCTCGTCCCCCTCAAACCTGTCCGTCTTTATCGCTTTCCATCTCTCTGTCTTTCTCTGTTTACCATAAAATCCACAGACAGCTGCAAACACCTGGTGGCTAACTCATTTTTGGAAAGGCAGATGTGGATGTGTGTTTTTTTTTCTGGATGTGTGTGCATGCGCGTGAGTTAGTAGGTTGCTCATGTTACCGAAATCACAGACCACAATAGTAGCACCTCCAGTCTTGCTGTCTGCCCCCATCCCCCACGGTCTTAGACGCCTCCTACCACATCTCCCTCATACTCACATGCCCTTCACTAAGGCTTGGCTACCGGCCCATTCAGAGGGAGCCAGGGGCTTTGGGCCCTTCGTATGTTTTGCTTTCTCCAAAATCTTTATTGATTTTTGCAGACATTCCTGCAGTTGCTGTGTTTGTGTTTCAGATGGTTGCAAAGTTGCCAAATAACCTGGATGAAGCCTGTTTGCTTTTAAGTGATGTTATTAGTTAATTTGATTTTTGTGTTTTCTTGAGTGGGGTTTTGCCAGGGTGTTGCTAAGCAGCTCCCAAGGTGTCGTTAGTGCGTTGGTGGCCGGTTGCTTGCCTTAAAGGGATAGGTCACCCAAAAATGCAAACTCTGTCATCGTTTATTTATCCTCAAGTTGTTTTAGACCTGTATGGCCTTTTTTTTGTGGAACATAAAAGATATGTTTTTTCGAAATTCAGTGTTTTGGGTGGACTGTTCCTTTAAGAAGAACCACTTATGACTATTTCCAAACATAAATAAGCCTACAGGGGCCAATGATAGGTCAATGATATGACCGGACATTAAATTTTTTCCGGATCCGTTAATTTATTCAAAAATGCATAAAAAAGCTATTCATGTACACAATGACCTGAATTTACATCTTCTATGATTAGCATTGTTTCAGCATTAAAATTCATTCAAAATTTTCCTTTGGCATAAAATTGTCAGGGTGATACATTATAATGAAGAAAACTATTTTTATTAATAAAATATTATTAATAATTGAACTTTTTAAAGAAAAGAAAACGTTGTCCACCAATAGTCATGTGAAGCGACCAACATGCATTAACCTATATTCTTCTTCTTCCTTTGCCATATCTCCATACTTCAGCGTAGGCTCTCGCATGAGTCGACGCTAAATACCACCTGTCTCTTGAACAGTTCTCATTAGAACTTGTGGGCTGACATCATATCTCGCCAGCACTGATGACATCCATGTTGTTCTTGGACGTCCTGTTTTTGTGGTACCTTCTACTCTTCTATGCAATGCAATGTTGGCAATCCTGTTTAAATCTATACGAAGTACATGACCAAGCCACTGATGTTGTCTTTCATTTACTTTTTGCATGATCGTTTCTTTTTGATTAAGAGCCTTTCTGATGTCATCATTTCTCATCTTGTCTATGATGCGAACTCCAAGCATTTTTCTAAGTGCTGCCGTTTCAAATACAATTAGTTGTTTCTCTTCAGCACTCCTACGTGTCCATATTTCGCAACCGTACAAGGCAATCAGGAGTATTAGGGAACTGTACAGTCTCATTTTGGTCTCATTCTTGATGTTTTTATTTTTCCAGATGTTGTTCAGGTCACTCATCACTTTCAAGGCTGTGGCTGTTCTTATTCTGATGTCTGTAGAGCAGTCACAGTTTGCAGTTAAAGTCGTTCCAAGATACTTGAATCTTTCCACGTGTTGCAGTTCCTTCCGTCTGAGCAACAGTCCTTCTTTTATTCTATTTTCCACTATTCGCTCAGACTTTGTACTTAGCAGCATCCACTCCGTTTTGGAGTCACTTATCTCTTGCCCATACTTTAAACTGACCTTGTCGAAAGGTCCAAAAGGACCTGAGCATGTCTACGTACTTCGGTCAAGAAACCAATATTGTCTGCAAAACGTAAGTTGTTAATAGTTCTGCCATTTGCACATGCTCCGTGGCTCTCCAGATCATCAGTGAAACACACAGCATCTCCATGACATGGCAGCGGCAACATTACTACAGTGAGAATAAGTTATGCCTTCTTTCTTTGTTTATACATTTGGGCGGTGTTATGCAAATCTTCCCACACACTGACGTAGATTTTGTTTGAATAAGCCGTTTTAGGAAGGTGTGGATGAGTCTTAGAAAGACTTTTAAAAAGAATATTTCTTTTGGTTTGTGACTATAAAGAACCTATATGCAATAGTGAGGTTCCATGGATGTTAAAAATTGTTCAGGGAACCAAAGATGCCAATAAAGAACCTTTATTTTTAAGAGTGTACATTTATAGGAACTTGATATCTGTGTTTGTTCTTTGTTGTGGACACCATTAATTTCTTCTGGAACAACCATTATTTATTAGTTCTGTTTAGTGCCGTTAGCGTTGTAGAATTACACTCCTTTAAATATACTAGATATATCATCATAAGCTCTTCAGGTGTTAGTGGCATGTGATCCTGCACACGTCTTATTATGTGGTGGAATGCCACGAGATGTATTTCAGTGCTTTTTGAAATCTGATCAAGACATATGTCATCCTGTGTCTCTATACGAGTATCTTTCTTGACAAAGGAGCTGTCGAGACATTCATTGTGATCCTCTGCTGACTACTGAAGGCAAAAATTCCTCCAGAAGTACCACGCCCTTCACATCTCTTTGTCCTCCAGCATGTTATACTCTACTACCATCTTGTCCTTACTTTCTTTTCATCATTCCTAAGTAAAGAATTTTAAAATAGTTCCTAAAATCTTGGACATTTTAAAGATCTGATAACAGAAACCAAACAAAAGTCAATTTATAATTTGCTGTTTTATTTTTTGGCATTGTACAGTATTTACCAAGACTGTTTATTTCAGTGCATCACTAATAATGTTGTTATTTTGTCAGTTGTTTTTGTTTTTAAAGATAATATATCTTTTCAGTGCCATATGCTGTTGCAGACACCAGATTGTGTGGGCAAATGATCTTTTGGCTATGAACGATGAGTACACAGTCTGATAAATATCACGCGGGTAAAGGTTAGCGTTCACTTATTTCAGTTAAATCAGTAAAACAGAAGTAAACAGAATGTTCTTCATCTCTGAAATGTCATCCAGAACCACACAAACAATTTGCCCTTTCTCTTCTAGAGGTACGTCTTGTTAGAGTCGGATTTTGGGGAGTGTGCAGGGACTCAAAAGTAGGCTTCTGTAAAGATATATCAATACGGCTGTTCCGGCTACAATAGATTTCCTTTTTGTGACTAGAACCTTGCCATATTGAAAGCCCATATGCTCTGCAGCGGTTCAGACTAGACTGATTCATGCTCGGTATCTCGCACTCAAACTCTAACCAAAATACTGTAGGAGAAAATATGCAACTGATCAGAGATCTGTCGAATGGCATAATATCACCCAACACCCACAGTGGTGGGCACTATGCCAACATCCTGCCATCAGCGGCCCTCTTTTCATTCTTTCCCGTACTCCCTGTAGATCTGATAATCAAGCATAGTGGGTTCATACTGGCAGATCCCGTACCTAGATATGAGTGTGTGCATATGCACATGCATATTCAATAATGTACTCCCACAATTCATAGCCCCACTCAAACCCTGCTGGTGTGCTAATGCAGGTCTTTGTAGTTGCTCTCAGCTGGGAATTTGACTGGTAATGAAGGCCTGTATGTAATATGGTGCCATTGGACTGTAATTTATAGACGTTCTTCTGGAACAAAATCATTGAGTAAAGACCATAGCAAAGATTGCTTTAGGCATTTAATGTTTTATGACGTTTATATTCACAAATCTGCAGTACTTTTTTTTCAGATTCTGTTGTGGAGTTTAAAGCTGAAGGGTGTAATTTCCATGTGCAGCTGGTTGGGCAAACAAGTAGTTGCATTCAAAGGTTTACATGCACAACAATATGCTGAAAATAGATCAAAAATCAGCTCATTGTAAGAACCCAACAACACACACACACACAAAAGCATGTTTACATTTAAAAATATAGCTGCAAGCAGCAATTAAGGGGCCAGGCACAACAGAGGCAAACTGAGGAGCTAAGCATAGTAGGGAGCATCAGATGATGATTTTTACATTCACTTGATGTAAATGCATACTGCTTTTTTGATAGGTGAAACTGCTCCCAGATTGATGCGGTGTGGTCAGTGTGCGACGACAATGACACACACAAAGTTCGGTGTCGTTATGCCAAAGCGTTGCAGAAATACATCCTCAGATCCATTTTGGCATCATTCCATCAACTTTGAATTTTCAACGTTATACAAAAACAGTTGAACATATCAAAAAGCTTTTAATACTTTTTTGCTAGCATGGTCTCAAGATGGTCTGAATTCACTTTTCATGAAGACTGGACAAACAGTCTAGGACAACTTTGAAAAGTAGGTGTTAGTTTTGGCCGACACCCAAAATGGCTGACATAGAAAGATCGGTCACCGTTTGACTTGGCTTGCCGTACGACATCTAAACAAAACAATGAAAGCATTGTGAAAATATAGTCTTGCGTACATTTCGGCGTCCTCTTCATTGAACTTGTTGATGCACTATGCCAGAATGGTTTGCGCTATCAAGAATCTTTAGCAAATTTTTGACATCACAGTCTGAAGATAATCTGGGCTAATTTTGGTGAAAAATGTACAAACCGTCTAGGACGAGTTTGAAAAAGTACATTTTCAACAAATTTAGAATGGAGAACATTTTTTTATGAGAGAACGTATTGTTATAGGGTCATTCTGGCAATATATCCTCCTGATATCTGATAATTTTGAGATCTTTAAAAAAACTACCGACATCCTTGTCAATGGATAGTAAAAAATATACAGTGGAGATCAAATTAAAGAACAATCTATAAGTTTAATAAATTTCAAGGTCACCTCTTTGAAGTTATTCTAACAGATGTAGAAGGGCAGTTTTTTAAGCATATTTCATAAATGAATTGTATTCTGAAGCACAGTATAAAAAACTCAAATGAGATAAAAGAACTGATCAGAATTAGAGATTACTTACAGATACCGCCATGTTATTGGTGTTAACGTGGCACTGCAGCTGGAATTGCTTGCCAGTTCAGTTCTGAACAGTGTAAGGGTCTGTCTCGACATGTTTAAAGCCAGGCTCACACTGTATGATTTTGGCCATGATTTGGCCGTCTGAGACAAATTTTACAAATCCTAAAAGATTCCTATAATCGTAGGCTAAAATTTGTAGTCTTTGATCGTTAGTTTGACATGTTCACCGCCAGCTGATTAATGACCATTGCGATCAAATTTTAACTCTGGCAGTGTCAAAAGATTTGGCGCACAGTCCTGCAGTGTAACTTCTCTTACGGCAAACGTCAAATTGTCAAGAAAAGCCATGATCAGAATTAATGCTAGAGATTTCTTCTAACCACCATAAACTCCGACGCTTCCGTCCTCCACTCATGTAATTCCTATATGTCTTTGCCTCAGCTCGCAGCTCGCAGTCACTGAACATGTAGGGGTTAATAATGTAAAACTCCAGACAAGTTTTCTTGCTCGCACCCATTTTTAATGCGTCTTGACTGTCGTACAGTCTGACATTAATGACACTGAGGTCCCACAGTTTGACATGATCATCATGTTTGTACAGTCTGACAAGCAACAATCGTAAAGGACTAGAAGTCAGACTGAAAGTGCATTCTGCAATGATTCTCATCAGCAGAAAGAATCAAAAGTTCACCTTTGCCGAGGATATGCTGTGTGGATAGAGGAAAACTGGTCCAAAGTTCACTTTAGCGAGATTAACTTATTTGAGTCTGTTGTGAAACATTTTGATCGGCGACAAAATAAGGAAGGACTGAAGCCCAAGTGTGTTAAAATGTGAGTGAAAGGTGAAGGAGAAAGTGTGATGGTTTGGGGGATGTTTTCTGCAGTCGGAGTTGGGCCTCTTATACAGCTTAATGGCAGGGTAAATGCAAATGTATACCAAAACCTCCTTCAGCAACATGCAGTTCCTTCCCTGCAAGCATCTCCCAATCAACCTGCAAATTTCATGCAAGACAATGCCCCTGTCACACTGGAAAACAAATAAAGCAGTACCTTGAAGCTAAGAACATTTAAATAATGAAATGGCCGGGCCAGAACCCCAATTGAAATTCTCTGGAAAATCCTTGGCGACAAAGTTATAAAAAGTGTATATATATAACACAATTTATATAGAAAAGTAGTACCACCACATAGCACATTGGAGCACACACTGCACCCAACAGACCATGTATCCTGTAACCCATGGCATATGGTTTTATTACAAAACAAAGAAAACGCCAACCCAAATACAAAACTGGAAACTACTAGTGGCTAGTGGTGAAATTGTACTAGTACACATGGTGGTGGTGAATTCTGCATGGTGGTTAAATGTAGTGAATGTACTGTGACCATCAGCTGTCTGAGTATATTTTAAAAAAGTACCCTAGCAGAAATCAAACAAAGACCAAATGGATCATTAATGACAGCGTGCCATATTTTACAGCAGAAACCTCAAACTGCCAGAAGCTGGATGGTTGCAGCAAGCCTATATATTAATATTTGACAGTGGCCATTTTGCTTCCAAGGTTCCCCCTGGATTCTGGATGCAGCTTTTGTTATTCGATCCCACTGTTGACATGATCATTTTATCTGGCACTGAAAGGTAATATTATACAAGGAATATTTTACACTGAGGCCAGGGATAATCTTTGTGGTGAGGTAATTTTTAAAAGCTTGGAGCTGCACAAAACTTACACAGCAAATGTGGCGTTACAGTGTGAGAATTGTGGACATTTGTATTATTCTGCTTGATGGATTGACTATAATTTATTTAAATGTTGTGTACACTAAAATACCTATCCTTTTGGAATGTTAATATGAGCTAAGGTGCCATTTAAAACAGAGAAAGACAGATAATGTTAACAAAACACCACCAGGCAGTATTACTCACATGGAAATGGTTACCGGTCAGAACAGCTGGATTCAGGAGACGTCTTACTTTTATTCACTGAGAGCATATCAGACCAGACGTGACATGAAGAATTATGTCAAAGCCATCGAAATAAATTGAGTTTTCATGTACAGATCAGACTGTTCAGATTATTCTATGTAATTTATGCTGATCGTAACTGGCAGCTCAGACATTTTAGGTCTGCTTGCAACACCAAAAATCACAACTGAGATCTCTATATTGTCTCAAATGAGACTACATTAGGAGCACATGTAGATTCTTCTCCCAAGAAAAAGACCCCAGTAGTCTCACACTTGAGTTTTAGATGACATCTCGGTTTTTGAGTGGTCTGAGATTTCAATATGAACACAAACATTTGTCATCAAATTCTTCTTTGTGTGAGTGGTCTGAGTTTTGCTGTCCACATTAATTTTAACTCTGTATTCTTATTGTATGTCAACAACTGCCACGTTTCTATTTCAATTTGTTATAAGGAGTTTTAGGGGAAACGTCTGATACTTAGAACTTAATTGAGAACACACATTACTTCCTCTGAGCAATGAAATGTCCTTGTAGCAGAAATATATAGAATATACACTACCATTTGAAAGTTTTGTGGTCTACTTTAGGTTCTTAAACGGATAGACGCAACATGTTCAAGCCCTTTTTATACCTTATTAGGCCTTGAATGTGTTGCATTGCTGTCTATGCAGGGTCAGAAAGCTCCCAGATTTGATCAAAGGTATCTTAAAGATGACCAAAGGTCATACAGGTTTGGAACATCATAAAGGTGAGCAATTAATGAGACTTACATTTTTTGGGTGAACTATCCCTTTAAAAGAAGGCTTTGATTCTGAACAGGGCTGCATTTAAAATGTAATTTATGTCTGATGATAAAGCTGAATTTTCACAGCCATTACTGCAGTCTACAGTGTCACATGATCCGTCAGAAATCATTCTAACATGCTGATTTGGTGCTCAAGAAACATTTATTATTATTTTCAGTGCTGGAAACAGTGCTACTTCAAAATTTTTTGTAAATGTTAGAATGGTCACGGATTAGCAGTCTCCACGTAAAACTGATCGTTCAGACCAAACCGTAAGTCGTAGAGACTTGAAACTTAAAGGGATGGTACTGCCTACGTGACCAAGGCTCACCCCAACTGGCCTGACGGGGGTGCTACAGCGATCAAACGATTATGTCGTTGGAATCCTTGGCTCATGCCGGACAAAACATCTCAGATTCAATTGTGAGCCTAGTGGGGTTTTTTAAAAAAAACTACTCTTGCACACTAGTCCTAGGTTTTTCACCCGATTGGAACCAAACCAGTGCCTAAAGATTCTCTGGAAAGTGAATATCAATAATTATTAAAAAAAGTTTAACTTTCAACTTACCGTCGCTAAGGGGTGCCAAAACGTTCGAAAGGGGCAGGGCCACTTTTAGTAAAATGCCTGTAACTCCCGAACAGAATGAGATATCTCTGCTAAACTCAGAAGAGTTATGTATAAGCTCAATCTGAGGTCACAGGAAAAAAATTGCGGAGCTTGGCCACTTGGTGGCACTATAAGAGGGGAAAAAAAACATAAAAATGGCTTGTTTTTACGTTTGTCCTATCAACATGAAAATTGGTGTACATGGCCTTGGTCCGCAGTGACACAATTTAAAAAAACATGGCCGCCATTTACTGACAAACTTTGATCACTCGGTAGACAAGGTTAACAGAGACCGATTAGGATGAAACTCGATGGGCCTGTTCAACTCACAACCCCAAAGGTCTGTAAGAAATTTAAAAGAAATCAGCTACTGGGGGGGCAATATCGCATTTTTTTTTTAAATCCATAAACAATTGTAAATCTGGCGTTTTTTCGCACATACGCACGACATTCGTATCATACGATAGAGCTCCTCATTCCGGACAACTTTGCCTCTAGAACCACTGCTGTCATTCAAATCATTTGTTAAATGATTGAGAAGATGTAAAAAACATACTTTTGCAAACTAGTCCTAGGTTTTCAGCTCAATCTAGAAAGAAACACTGCAGTACAATTCTCTGGACTCTCTAGGCCAATAATTATAAAAAAAATGTTTAATTTTTATTTTTTTGGGAAACTGATCATTTTATTATCAGGATTCTTTAAAGAATAGGATAAAATGGTTTTATTTGAAATACATATAAAAAACTTTTATAACATAAACGTCTTTACTGTGAATAAATCAAATGCTGAATAAAAGTATTAATAAATTAAAAAAAAAAAAATTCTGACCCCAAACTTTTGAAAGGTAGTCTGTAAATTTAATCTCTTGAAGATTCAGGTATGACTTTCAGTCAAGAATTTCAGTGCAAAAACCTGCATACTCATTAACCACCCACTGTACAGTTCAACTAGGAGGAAATATTAACTCAAATAATGCTGTGCTTTGAATATTTAAATATTTAAAATGAAGTCATTTTGTTTTCATTTTCTTGTGATCATGATGGGTGCCATTTTTCAAATGATGGAGAAGAGCATTGCATCCAGGAACTTGTAATAAGACACGATTAAGATTATATTTTTCACTTTTTGCCTTTATTGTGACAGAATAGATCAAAAACGGAGAGGGAAACAGAATTAGGAAAGTCTAACAAGAGGGACAAGAACTTCAGGAGCCCAAAGACCTTTTGCCCAAAAGTCGAATACGCTGATTCCTTTTAAATGAACTTCATGAACATCAAACAAAGCTAGATCAAAAAAGATCACTGATACAGTAGAAATGAAATTAAATATTAGCAGAGGAGATGAATGACAAACATCAACAGATGCAGCTGTCCCACAGCTGTCACATGGCTTCTTTCACAAAGTCTTGAAGGAGACCCTTGTTTTTAAGACACTAACTAACTGTTCATCTTTACGCTACCTCAACCAGGTGGTGTCAGCTATACATATATGCGTTTAAACTCTTCATGTCAGGCTTAATCAAATACATGCCTCTGGACAACTGCCAGGGAGGCCTTGAGTTGAGCTCGCCCATGTTGACAGAATTCGTTTTAGAAGAGTAAATCAGAAGAGCTGTGAATATGTTAAATGGACTGGGAATATGGAACAATAAAGTCAGTCCATTAGTGTAATGAAGAGCTATATAAATCCTTGAGCACTGGGAGTACGTCCTTTCCCTCGCAAATTATACAGACAGCATGGCGCAGGTCTTCATGCAGTGGGAAGACTTCTTGGTGGGTCTTGGGGGCCTGTATTTATGTCTGATGTCTTTTGTCTTTAACCCCTCACCCTATAAGTGTCTGCTTACCGAGTCACTCTCATGGGCCCCTTTTTGTCCCTTAGGGGCCAGATTTATGATGTGCCTTCTGGAATTTATCCCAAAATTTGCCTCAAGAGTCCTCACTTTCTCTTATCGCATACAGTTTGTTTGAAAAAGTTCAATTTCCTTTGGATTGAAATACAGTGAGCGCAATGTGGTTTTTATTCATACTTTCACTATTTTTTTTCTTTTCATGACCTTCAGTTTGCGCTAAGCATGATGTGTAATATTTAATGTGAAGCGTTTTTTCTTTACTATGATGTCAGGACATTTTTGTTGCATGTCCATGGTGAGGTGTATTCAAGTCATATGAAGTGCATTTTTGAGGTTTTTAACTAAATGAATAGATCTGGACCCAAAACGAGCATGTCACACGTCATTGACCCAGATATCGCCTGACACTTTATTGCGACTTGAAAGTATGTGCATATTATGTGTCTTGACAGCAGTATGACGTCACACCTGTACTATCAGGTACTGCTATCTGCTGTGATACATGATATGCTGGACATACTTTCTACTTTCACAAAGGCAATAGATCTTTTATTTTTACTTATTTCTAAAATAAATGACAGGGTGCCGTCTGTCATGAATGGAGTGGTTGAGACCAGCTATCCCATTCTCACTGTCTCAGTATCCATCATTGAGGCAAACACTTTTCCTCTTGGTTGGTTGGAGTGCTGCCACATGTACAGAGCCATTGTGGGTTATTGTGTAAACTTATTTGATCACAAATGAGCATGAAAAAGCAATTAACACCTTCTCATCTGACTCTTTTTTTGTGTTAAACAGGCTGTAACCTTTGTGGTCTGCATCCTGTTTCATTTTATCAAGGTTGCTTATAAACGTCATTTTTTGTCACTGAAACAAAGACTTCCCATATTCAAACAGTTGCAGATTTCTGATGTGTAAATGAGAGTTCAAATGATATGCATCCTTTCTATTTATTGTGCAAATTATTAAGAAAAAGTGAGAAATCGTAGCTGTATATTGTTAAAATCTTCGATGTCCCTTACAAACTGCAGTCCTTGACAAAATTAAAGGTAATATTTAATTATTCCCAGGACTGTTCCATAACCATTAATTCATCATAAATGTCAACACAAATGACTTGGAATCAAAGATTAATTACAATGATAATGTTATAGCAGCTGTATCTTTCTAGACTCAGTTTATGATATGCATGAAATCCTTAATGTTGTAGATTTGTCTGGATTACATACACTCTTTCCAGTCTGAATCTGCCAAGATCTGCTAGATCTAATTGGATGAAAGCTATTTAATGATGAGGTTATCATAAATTCATTACATTTACGTAGGCCTGTAGACCTTTATGGAATCTGCAGCAAAGTTACACAAATTTTCACACAATTGTACATGTCCACCACACATTGTGTTTGTTGTCTGCATGTTAAATGTTTTGTAAAGATGTTGTCTAAACGTGACATCATTTTATGCCACATATACACTGTAAAAATGTGTAACTTGCAATTGTGAACTTAAAGAGCCATTCGTATATGATTTAACATATAAAAAATGGTTCCCTTTCAGTCAGTCACTCTCGACGTCACGTCGGTATGACCGACTAATTGAGATCCCAATTAGTCAATCATACCAACGTGATGTCTCCGTTCTCTCCTTCAGGGAACAGGGGTTACATACATAACCGAGACGTTCCCTTTCAGTCGGTCACTCTCAACATCACATCGGTATGACTGACTAATTGAGATCTCAATTAGTCGTCATACTGACGTGACATCTCCTTTCCCTCCTTCATGGAACGAGGGTTACGTATGTAACCGAGACGTTCCCTTTCAGTTGGTCACTCTCGATGTCACGTTGGTATGACTGACTAATTGGGATCTCAATTAATCAGTCATACCGACGTGACATCTCTATTCCCTCCCTAAGAGAACGAGGGTTACAGACATAACCGAGACTTTTTATTGATATACACTACCGTTCAAAAGTTTGGGGTCAGTACATTTTTATTGTTTCTTTTCTTTTTTCTTTTTTTTTTTTAAGAAATTAATACTTTTATTCACCA